>CAKNXH010084423.1:8580-41221 GCA_932178445.1 Andricus quercusramuli
AAATTAATTTTCTTAACTGAAAATGCAACTATTCCGTGTTTTTTATTGAAAATTGATCTTTTCTAGATGAATAATTAACAATCAGACCAAAAATTCATGTACTTGGTAAAAAAATAAGCCTTTTTTGGTAAAATGTGATTTTTAATCCTTTTTGGTTGAAAATTCGAAATGTTTGGTTGAAAATTAATCTGTTTTGGTTGGGGAATCAACTATTCTGTTGAAAATTCGTGTTTTTTAGTTGAAAAATCAACTACATTTTCCAAAGTTTATCTAATTTTTAAATGAATTCTAAAATTGATGCATCATTTCAGTTTAAAACTGATCTTTGTTTAGAAAATTCATTTTTTTGGCTTGGAAATTCAACAATTTGGTAGAAACTTAAACTATACATGGTTGAAAATTATATAATATATATATATATATACATATATTTTTGGAAATTCATATTTTTGATTATAAACTCAACTACTTGAATGAAATTTGAACTATTTTGTTAAAAATTCATTCTTTTGGTTGAAGATCCATCTCTTTGGTCAAAAATTGTACTACTTTTTTGAAAATTCTTTTTTTTTTTTGAGTCTAAATTAATTTCTTCAACTGGAATTTTAACAGTTCGGTAGAAAATTCATCTTTTTTAGTTGAATTAAACTATTTTCGGTTTAAAATTAAAATCTTTCTTGGTTGAAATTAAAATTTCAAATTAAAATTTCAAATTAAAATTCAACTTTCTTCTAAAAAATTCGTCCTTTTGGCTTCAAATTTCAACTATTCGGTTATAACTTGATCTTTTTTGGTTGAGGACTCATCCATTCAGTTAAAAATTGAAATATTGGTTCAAAATTGATTTTGTTCTTGAAAATGAACTTTTTTGTTAAAAAATTATGTTTTCAGGGTTCAAAGTCAATGGTTTTCTAAAATATTTGACTTTTAAGTTTGAAATCTCAACTGTTTTGTTGAAAATTCAACTGTTTGAATTGTTAAAAATGTGGGTTCTTTTGTTTAAATAAACTGTTTTGATTCAAAATTAACATCTTTTTTGGTTGAAATTAATATATTTTTTGATTGAAATATCAACTATTATATTGTTCGTGAAGAGTCTATGTATTTTGGATTAAAAATGCATCTTTTTTTGGTAGAAAAATAATATTTTTTGCTAAAAATGAATTTTTTTGTTGAACATTAAACTTTTCCGGTATAAAATTGAAATATTTTTTGGTTAAAGTATCAACTATTATATTTTTCTCGAAGAATTATTTTGTTGTGCTAGAAAATTCAACTACTTTGTTGAAAGTTGAACTACTCAGTTAAAAATTCATTTTCTTAGTTGAAGATTTAGCTCTTTGGTTGAAAATTCAACTATTTTGTTGAAAATCCTTTTTTTTTTAGTCAACAATCAATGTTGCAGCTGTTAATTTAGCAATTTGATTGAAAATTTGTCTTTTATGCTTGAATTCAACTGTTATTGATTTAAAATTCAAACCTTTTGTTGAAATGTCTCAACTATTATATTTTCCGTTAATTCAACCATTTAGTTTTCGGTTGAATTTTAATCTTTTGGTTTGAAAATGGGTTCATTTGATTGACAATTTAACTATTTTCATTATTATTATTATTATTATTATTATACCATTCAGCCAAATCTCTTTCGGGGTAAGCGTAACTTACTCAGTTCTAGCCTCGTTATACTATCGGGGTTAAAGGAATTAATATGAGAAGTGTGAGAACGGGAATTGCAGAAGGAGGTACACATTTTTAATCAATCTAGAATTCCCGTGTTGCTTATTTAAGCAACGCGTTCGATCAACAACACCGCTCCTTCATAGGTCGCTGATTAATCTCTCTAGTAATCAGTCCAGGCGAAGAGCTTCACAAAGTCATCATACGTCATAGACCAACAAAAATCTTCAAAATGACTGATAATTCCATAGTAAGATCCCTTTCCTTTACTCCAATTGCATCCACTAAGCAAAGCTCTCCACGAGGGCTCATTAGCATCTAAGATCATTCGTTTTAAGCGTCTATAACTCCGCTGACACTCTTGTTTCGTCAATAGTTCTCCATTCATTCTCTCAACATGACCAAACTATCTCAATAAATTTCTTCACTCTTGTCAAGCAGCGTTTCCTCTACACCACATTCTTTGAGACTCCTTTCACTACTGACTCTGTCCATCCTTCTTATCCTTTTTTTGGTAGTTCCAGGTCTCGCTATACCGTACAGCACAGTGGGTGCAAGTACAGAATTATATATTGCAATTTTAGCTTTTTTTTTGTATATTTTTATTTCTGGTGATTGCTCTTACACTCTCAATAACTTTCCTATCTTCGCTGGAACGCCTAGTTGTCTCTCCATCGTTATTTTCGTCATTAGTAAATAAAGTTCCAAGATACACGTGATAATCAACTTGTTCTATCCTCTCTTCGTCTAAGACAATTAAAAATAATTTCAAAACACCGATTTAAGTAAGTGAAGTCGATTGTTTATTTGTGAATACAATTCCTTTGGTTTGTAGAAAATCTCTTAATCTACGGAAACAAAAACCTAATTGTTGCTGGTAAAGATCGAAAAAAAACTACTTTTTCGAAAATTGATCTCTTGTAGTGAAAAATTGTTATTGGTAAATTCTATATGTTTTAATATCGGTCTTGGCTGTGAAGTCTGTCTATATCAAGGAAAGAATTTGTTTGATTCAAAAAAAAATTTTTGAGGAAAATACAAAAAGTAGAATAGAAAATGCGGATATGCGCATGAATATATCTGTATCCTTTGAATTTGTATCACTGGTGCAACGATCTTTATTTTTATTCATTCCTCCTTTTGAATCTATCATAACGAGGACATTAGTATATCGCGTGCAAGAAGCCGTGCACGACGAACTCATGCCCGCAAGTCTTTTAGTTTAGGGAACAGAAAGACGAGTCTGAAAACTGAGACAAATGTGGATAATCATTACAAATGTCGTTGACAGTTCCCATTTATTTTCAGCAGAGAGATTGATTTCAATGCAATGAAATAAATGTCCTGCTTCTTTCTTTTAGTGATGTTCATTATTCACTTTCTGATTGATGTATTTTAATTGATTTACCTAGGGTAAGACCACCGGTTATTGGCTACCTTGAGAGGAAATTTCGGCTTCAGGAAATAAATGTACACATAAAATTTTAAATTCTGAGATAGTGATGATTATACCGGCATTCAAACTTTTACTTGAACAATTATTAAAAGCAAGTACGTAGACCCGTCTTCAATGATTGACACTGCACTCTCCTAGCCTCTCAATGTTTCTTTGATTGCGTTAAAACTGAATAATCTTTGAGTGTTATGAATTATCTTTGTGACATTTTCCATCCTCTAAGCGAAAGAAAACTGGGAAAAACTGCCTTTAGATGTAAATATCTGCATGCATTTACAGATGTTCCAAAATATCCACGGTGTTGAAATTTTTTTAACCGGGAATTTTACAAATATTTAGTAAAAAAAATCGATCTAAGTTTGATTTCAACAGTCTTTAAAATAATTAGTTAAATTGTTATCTGTTTCAATTATAAAAATCAGTTTACAATGCGTAATTCAAAAATCTTTCACTTAAAAATTTTCTATTTTAGATTTTAATTTTTAAGCGTACATTTTTCATTAGAAGAACTTAAAAATGCAATTTTAAAGACTCAACATTCTTTTAATTAGAAGCATTTGAAGTCGAAAGTTTTGGATAAAATATCTTTTTAATTGATAAATTAATTAAAAAAGTGAATAATAATTAATTTTACAAGATGATTCGAAATCATTTCAAAATTTAAGAATTTCCAGATTTTAACGTTAAAGATTGAACTGTTTGAATTGGAAAATCTTAGTAGTTAAACAAATGTAAACGCATGATTGAAACTTCATAAATTATTTAAAATTGTAAAATAACTTCGAAGCAATATATTCATACTGAAAGACTTTTATTAAATTTAACATTATTGTTTTAGTCTAAAAGTTGAAACATTAAAGTTTGAAATTATGTAATTCGGAAAGATAACAATTGCTCAATATTCATCAATTTTTGAATGTTCGTTTAAAATCTTTAATTGTAAATCAAAATTTCAAAATTAAACAAAAAACTAAACTGTGAGCGTTACAATTTTAATTGTTCTATTTCAAAATTTTCATTTGCAAGTAACATTATTGAATTTTGATGTATAGCCCATGGCCTAATTTAAAACAAAATATAGATGTGTGCGCACATTTCGAACAAAAAATGTAGAAGATTTTTAAGAATTGTGAAAGGCTTCAAAATAATAAACAAACATTTTCCTAAGATTCATAGAAATATTGAAAATGACCTTTTATTTTGAAAAATTAATCTTAAAATAATATTTAAAAAGATTTAAGAAGATATGTAAAATTGTCAAAAATGAATCTGGAAGATTTTAAGGAATTATTTTTTATTTTGCAGGATTTAAACGAAATTTTAGCAAGAATTCGAATCATTTTGAAAGATGTTTAGGTCTGAAAAAAAATTGAAAATTAATTCATAATTTGAAAAAAAAAAATGTAAAACAACGTGTAGATGTTTGAAGATTTTCAAATAAAATTTTGAAGCCTTACAAGGATTTTTAAACTATTTAAAATAAAAATATTTGAAATTCTGATTTGAGAAGTGTTCAGTTTATAACAAATACGCAATCGTTCAATTTGTAATATGTTCAGCTTAAATTTGCTGAAAATGATTTACAGTTCAGTTTTTATTACTTCAAATGGACACATTTTTAGCTTTTGAGTTAGAATTTTTTACTTTCACTGACTGTGAAAAATGTTAGACAACCGGAAAAAAACCGGGAAAAGACGGAATTTTTGTCTGTGATTAAAACGGCCACCCTGATTTTCAAATTTTCAAGTTTGAAAAAATGAACCTAAAATATACATTGTAAACAAATTTAATTAATTTTAATGAATTCATTTAAAAATTTGCTTTCCGGCATAACTATTTTCATGAAATTCAGCTTAAGATTTAAGATGAAAACGGAATTTTCATCATACTTGTTTACAAATTAAACATGAACTGAAGTTATTTTAAGCTAAAAAATAAACGTTGTTAAAAATGATTGATAAAACCCAGGAAAATATTTTATTGTTAATTATAACTAGTTCTTGAAAAGAACCCGAGGTGAACTTTCGAAATAAATATTTCACAATTTTCATTTTTATTTAACAATATTTTGTAGGGTTCAATGTTTTTCTCTCTCACTAATTTTTTCAACTAAAAATTTATCTTCTCCATTTTTGGTTGAAAATTGATCGTTTTTAGTTCAAAATTCAACTATTAAATTTTTCATTAACAATTCATCTATTTTGGTTAAAACTGCAACTACTTAGTACAAAATTGAACGGTTTTTATTGAAAATTTGTATTATTGATTGCAGATTTCACTATTTCGTTGAAAATTCGTTTTTCTTAATTTTTGTAATTGATTATTAGAACTTGGTTGATGATTAATTTCAAACTGCAAATTTTACTACTTTATTTTTGCTTGAAAATTGAGCGTTTTTAGTTTTAAAATAAATTATTTGGTTGGAAATTACTTTTGCGTTGAAAATCCAATAGTTTTATCGTAAATTGTTATCTTCTTTGTTAAAAGAGTTTGGGTAAATTTTATTCTGTTTTGTTAGAAGATTCAACTATTTTTTTGAAAATTCCTATTTTTTTGTTTTATTCAACTGAAGGGTGGATATTCAAAGTCGTATAACCGCCATTTCCAATTTCTTACAGGAGAGCGGAAAAACGCTCGCATTTTGTTAATTATACAATGTAAAATGCAATGTTCGAAAAATTCTCACAATAAAACTATTGCGAATTTTGACTTGCTCTTTTCGCTGAAATGACGGCATCAGCTTAGAGTTTCGAAATAAAAAATAAAAAAATTTTTGAAAAATTGGCGGTTATACGACTTTGAATATCCACCCTTCAACTGTTCTTCATCTAAAATATTAACATTGTTCCATTCTTCGTTTAGAATTCATCTTTTTGGTTAACATCCACCTTTTTTGATGAAAAATTACAATCTTTTTTTTGTTGTTGAAATATAAACAGATATATTCTTCGTTGAGAATTATTATTATTTTTTTTTTTGAAAATTCAATTATTTTGTTAAAAATTCGTATTTTTGGATGAAAATTTGATTTTTTTATTGAACATTCGTCTTTTTGGATAGAAAATTGTTCCTTTTGAATTAAAAATTCCTCTTTTTTCGTTATCTGCTCTTCATTTAAAATTAACATTGTTCCATTTTTCGATGAGAATTTACCTTTTTTAATGAAAAATTATTTGTTTCGTCTTTTTTGAACGAAAATTTTATTTTACTATTGCTGAAAGTTCAACTAACCGGTTAAAAATTTAACTATTTTGTTGAAAAATGCATTATCTTTCGACTTTAAATTTTAAGACACCTAAAAGTTGCTCTGTCACCACTATTGGGAGGAAACTTATTTCAAGCCTTCATGAATTTCATGCATGCAGAATGCAGAGTGCACGTTGAACTTTTCAATGTTTCCTCGTTATTCTATAAACTACTATTTTCAAACTCTTCATTGTTTTATGAGCAATAAATTCGAATAGATTACTTGCAAAAGAGGGTGCAAACAATCAGTTTTTCTATTATAAGGATGGAAAAAATCTGCCAAGTACAATAAAAAAAAAAAAAATTGATTAGCATTTCGAACTCGAAAGTTCATTGCCTCACTACCCGATTCGGGTAGTGTTTCTAGGTGGATAAATACTACCAGTGTGGGTCCACCACACCCACGACCGGTCAACAACACGCAGTATTCTCCGAACGGTCACCCATTCAAGTACTAACCGCGCCCAACACTGCTTAACTTCAGTGGTCTAACGGGAACTAGTGTTTTCAGCGTGGTATCGCCGTGGACTCTGCCAAGTACAACTACATGAATATGTGAAATCGAAGTTGGCCAAATAAATTGAAAAAAAACTTCTTATAGAACATATGATAACACTTTTTTTATAAAGTACCCCACAGAAATATTTAATGGAAATTTAAAGAAATCATTCTTGATATTCTAAAATTTATTGGGATAATATTGTACCATCAATCTCCTATAACCAGCATTTTAAAATCACTTGCTCATACACTCAACACTGTTAGAAAAATCTGTACTAGATTTAGTATACATGTAATGAAAGCAAGAATGCACAACATGAAATAAAATTTAGTATACCAGCGTACAGTAAATTTAGTATATGCATATACTGATTTTAGTATGCACGTACATGAAATTTAGTATACGCGTATACTAAATCCAGTATAAATGTATACGAAATTTGGTATACGTATATACTAAATTCAGTATACGCGTTCCGTTTCGCGCGGGTTCCTTCTTCATCAGCTGTAAACATGAGCAGATGCAAAATGAAATCAAAGAACAAAGTTTTAATTTTCAAATAATCCTATCGTTAAGTTACATTTAGGTTAATAAATTGAATATACCTTTTAAAGAGAAGACTTCGCAGATCCTCGCAAAAAGAAGCCGAACCTTTTAGCATTACGAAGAACTCAAACAAATGCAGCGGTATACGAGCCTGCTACCGGCCACGTTGCCCGACTCGCGTAAATCGAAACGCGCTTGCGCAGCTGAATATAGTAGACACGTATATGAATTTTAGTATACAGAAACTATTAAATTCATATACGTGAAAGAAACTTACTCTACACTTAATTAATTTAGTATACATATAACCTCATGAAATAAATTTAGTATACGTAAGTATACTAAAATTACAAAGTGTAATGAGTTTAGTAAACATATAGGAACTTTACTATGCCCGTGTATACTAAAATCGCAAACATTTCTTACAGTGAATCCTGCCAAGTTTCATAATGCCTAAAACGACTTTTTTTTATATAAAAATACTCTATTGGGTTCTTTTTTATGAGAAATTAATGATGTACAAAATTTTAAACATCAAATTACATTTCTGAATAGTTTTCTTGACAAATTAATTGAACAAATGAAATTGATGTATTCTTTAATTCAATTTCATGGTACCGTTATATGCAATTTCAATTCGAATTGTTCACTTCATATATCAACAGTATTTGTTTTTTATTGTAAGCAAGATTTCGAGGGATTGAAAAAGTTTTAGGGTATACGGTTTAAAATTTTTCAAGAAATTTACAAATTTTCGAGAGAATTTACAGGATTTTTTACAACACTATCATGAAAATGGCGTGTTTTCGTACTTATGATCTGTGTGTAATGTGGCGCATTTCGAACGATGCGAATAAAGAATGTACGAAATGGGGAATGCTTACGAAAAGGCCTCTTTTCGTAAGCATTCCACATTTTCACAATAAGTGAAAGGAAGATAGTTAGATAAAGACGGAAATAGGTCGATGTTTTCAGCGACAACTGTAGCGCGCTCATCTCGCGACTTACCGTGCAGAAATAGGAGGCGTACACTGAAAAACTTCACTTTCGTCCGAATCTGACATTTTCTCTATTTTCGATAATATCACATTGATTTAACTATTGAAGAAAACCGAACAAACGCGTGACAGTATTCAGAAATAAGGTTATAAAAGCCGGTAGCCTCTCCGCCGCTAGGTGCGCTATAGTTGCTCAAGTCAAAGTTGCGGGAAAATTTAAATTAGTTCAAAATGTTATACTTCCGAAGTGTTCTCTTTAAAATAAAGTTGCTAAAATAAACAGGTATACATATATGTTGATTCTAAATTCCTTCTTTTTATATGAAAAAATTTGTTAGTTAAACTTATTTAATTTAATCTTATCGTAATCTTATCATAATTTTAACTTATGATTTGGTTTTTTATCCCCCCACCGGGGGGTTCGCCCCCCGGACCCCCCCAGCAGGGGCTTCGCGCCCCGCCCCCCCCCCCGCAACTTCGATCAGGTAGCGTTTTTTTACGATTTTCATGATCTTGTTGTAAAAAGTTTCGTGCATGTCTCGTGGTAGGCCCTTTTCTTGACTCGTGCAGTGTTTTGAGACTCGTCTTCGGTTCGGGCACCTTCGGTGCCCTCACCTACGACTCGTCCTAAAAACACTGCACTTGTCACGAAAAGGCCATCGCCTACCACTTGTAATGCAATATACTATTAAAGGATTGCAAGGATTTCCAAGGATTCCACTGCAAGTAAGGATTGGTAATATTTTCTGAACCATCTCCGCCCCCCTAAAAAAAACTCACATAATTAATGGACGCTCCCTTGAAGGATAAATAATAAATAAAATCTGAATAAACACTCTTAACCCATATTTACCCTCTTCCTACTTCCCTAACCCTACTATCTTTCACCTCAGTTCCCTACCTACTTTACCACTCCTCCTTCCTTACTTCCCTGAACTACCCTACTACTCCTCCCCTCATTTCCCTCCCTCTTTTCTTACCATTTTCTCTACTATCACCCCCCTTATTTTCTCTCACTTTCACTACTTCTCCCTCAATTCCCTTTACAACCACTTCCTCTCACTTCCCGTTTACCTCCTTCACTTACTTTCTGCCCCTCCTCTCATGTATCCTACTTCTCATCCACCTTTCTCGTCATTATCCCTACTTTCCCAGTTATCACTTCCCCTCACCTTATCGCCGCACATGCCCCACTTGCCATTCCCCTTTCCTATTATTTCCCATACTTTCCCTCTTCTTATTTTCCCTAATTTCTTTCCCCTCACTCCCCCTACTTCCCGATCCTAATTTTATCGCACTTACACTCTTCTTTTATATTTGCCCTACTTTCTCCCACTTCCCCTTATTTATTCTATTTCCCCTCTCGGGCAAAAAGTATGACGAAAGGACTGAAAATAGAAATTGGCAAAAGTTCCATAGTAGGATGTAACCGGGAGTTGAAAGAAACTCGCATCGGCATCCATGTAACGTACCTTAATTTTTAGGGCTTCTCACCCCTGGGCAGGAACGCGGATATTTATGGTTAGGTATCCGTCCGTCTCTCTGATGTACTTTTTTCCCGGGAGGGGAAGTAGAGGAAGTAGAGGGAATAAGACGTAGTAAGAGGAAATGACAGGCGGGGAAGTGAGGGAAAATTAAGGATGGGAAGTAGTGGAAGTAATAGGGAAGTAGAGGAAAATAGGGAAGGTAAATTATTGGAAATAAGAGGAAAAGTAGGGAAAGTATGAGAGTAAGGGGAGTGGATATGAGAGTAGGGGTAGTAGGAGTAATTAGGGGAGGAGCATAACGGAAATGAGGGCAATAGCAGGGAACTAAGATGAAGTGGGGAATTTTCTGTGCTGGTAGCGATGAGGGTATGCGAAATGAGGCAGCAGTAGAGGTAATGAGAGCAAGTGAGGAGAGAGGAAGTCGGATAAATGAGGGGATAGGAATTAGGAGAAATTAGGGGAGAGAAAGTAGATGAGAAGAAATAAGGGAGGGAAAGTAGTGGAAGTTAGAGGAGAGGAAGTGTGAGAAATCAGAGGACGGGAATTAGGAAAATCAGAAAAAAGGAAGTAAGGGAAATAATGTGAAAGGGAGATGGGTAGTAGGGGAAGTATAGGAATGAGGGGTGGGGAAGACATGGATAAGTGAGTAGTGGTAATGAGGGAAAGGGAAGATAATAAGTAGGGTAAATAAGGGAAGGGGTAGACGAGAGGAAGAAGAGGTAACGGGAGGTGAAGAGAATAGAAGTGAAGTGAGAGGAAGTGGGGTTGAAGGGAAATGTGGTAGAATTAGAGAAAGTGAGGGCAAATGATGGGGAGGAAGTAGTGGAAATAATGGAAAGAGAGGTAGGAAAGTGAGAGGATGGGTGTTAGGGGAGTGGGAGTAGGGGAGGGTAGGGAGGGTGTTGAAAAAGGGAACTGAGGGGAATGGGGTAGTGAAGAAGTGAGGGAAAATAGAGAAGGGAAAATTAAGGGAAGAGGATGTTAAGGAGGGGGTTACTAAGATGGAGAAGTGGAAAGAGTGGAACTATGTGTGGGGAGGGTTAGTATGGGTGTGAATGTGTGAGAGGGGACGATTTAAATTACGTAATTAGCGTCTTAACGGGATACGAAACCAATTTTATCACCCGTTTGGTAATGAGATGAGGAATAAGGATTCTTTGGTAGGTTTTTGTGAACTTGGTGGCGATTATGAAAAGCGGAAAGTCGCGAATGCTGGGCGTGCATTATCCCACGGGGTTAAAGGGCATTCCTGACGTTCCTATTCGTCGGTTTTGGCACGACAAGCCGGTGTCAAGTAGTGTCATTGAATAGCAGTTTCCTGTATCAAAGCCGATCTGCTTATAAGGTATAACCTGACCCCAGTTGCAATGTCACTTTAGTTCCCAATTTGTCACATTGTATTAGAGAGTCTCTATAAGTAATTAAGTAATGAAATTCTACGATACTGTCGTATAATTTTCAATGAGAGGTCGTCCATAAACTTTTACCATTGTTGAGATATTTTTGACCCCCCTCTTCCTTGTTGAGGACCTCAGTTCTGTCTTGTGCCTCCCACACTGCGAAAAGTACGTAGCCCTAAATTATCACAAAATCGTGAAATAGGGTGAATAGTGACGAACATGGCGGTCAAGTCGGAATATATATATATATATTGTATTTGTAACAAAATTTCTGAATTTTCAGCCAAGAAAGATTTTCTAACAAAATAGATGAATGTTCAAACCCAAAAAGATAAATGTTTAACAACAATATTGATTTTCAACCAGATAGTTGCATTAACAATTAAATAGTTGGACTTTCAAGCAAAAAAAAAGGTTCATTTTCTACCAAGGAAGATAAATTTTTACCCAAGAATAATCCTATTCCCTAACCAAATAGATAAAATTTCAATCAGGAAGAAGGATTTTAAACTAAATAGTTGAATTTTCAGCCAAAAAGGGTATTTATTGGACCGAAAATTGAACTAGAAAAAAAATTTAATTTTAAAACAACCCGAAATTTCAACATGTTGAATTAAACCAAAGAAGACGAATTTTTACCAAGTAATTTAATTTTCTACCTAATTTTTTAATTTACAAGGCAATCAGAAAATTTTTTTAAAAAACAGATCAATTTTCAACTAGAATGACAAATCAATTGTAGCAATTTTTTAAAAGTTGTTAAACGATAAACCAAGTAGTTTATTTTTCACACAAAAAATTACGAATTATCAACAATAATACATTAATTTTCAACCGAACAGTTTGATTTTCTACCAGAAAGGATGACTTTTCAAATAATAAAAATGTCTTCTTCTACCTTTTTCTACTTCTCAAAAAAATTAACTTTTGGTCCAAAAGAGCGAAATTTTCGAAAAACTAGTTGAATTTTCATCCAAAAAAGACGAATGTTTCTAGAAGCCAAAACATTTGAGTTTCCAACCAAAAACGATGACTTCTTGACAAAATTTTTGAATTTCCGTCAACATTATTAAAATTTCAACCAAATAATAAAATTTTCAACAAAAAAAAAAGTGGAGACTCAACCAAGAAGTTGATTTTCAATTAAATACCTCAATTTTCAACCCAAATAGACAAATTTTGAACGAAACATTTGAATAATAGATTCAATGCCCTCACGATGATTCATTATGACAAATTAAAATTTTAAAGCTTTTTTCGGGTTTCAATCGTGAGCAAAACTATGCATTGAAACCCGAAAAAAGCTTTAAAATTTAAATTTTTAATTTATCAGAACATTTGAATTTTCACCAAAAAAATTCATTTC
Source organism: Andricus quercusramuli (assembly GCA_932178445.1). NCBI lineage: Eukaryota > Metazoa > Arthropoda > Insecta > Hymenoptera > Cynipidae > Andricus > Andricus quercusramuli. The sequence continues at coordinate 21,259 of CAKNXH010084423.1, forward strand.
CTTGACCAAAAATTGAACTACTTTGATGAAAATTGGTCGAAAATTATTTTTTTTTGTTTTGTATCAATTTATTCCTCTTGGTTCAAAATTCAACTATTTGGTTGTATATTTATATACTTTCTTGAAAATTCATCTGTTTTGGTAGAAAATAATTTTTTTGGATAAAACTGCAATGGTTTAATTGAAAAGTAATCAGTTTTAATTGAGGATTAAGCTAGTTTTTCGAAAATGCGTCTTTTTAATTTGAAATCAATTACTAAATTTGTTGTGAAAAATGCATCCTTCTGGTTGAAAATTAATTTTTTCATTTAAAAATTTAATTATTCCATTTTTCTTAGAAAATAAGTCTTCTTCAGTTGAATCTTCTACTGCTTGATCAATAATAATTTATATACTTTGCTGAAAATTCTTTTTTTTTAGTAAGAAATCAATTTTTTATTTGTTAAAAATGTTTGGTTTTATTAATCTGTCTAAGTTGAGGATTCAAAATTGAACTGTTTTTGTTTGAAATTTGAATATTTTTTACTTGAAATATCAACTATTACATTTTTTGTTAAAAATTAATCTATTTAGGTTTGAAAATTCATTTTCGTTTTGTTACACTGAGAAACTTTAGGTTAGAAAAATTACTAAAACGGATAGCAAATGGGGGCAAAATGCTTAAATTTTGACATTTTAATACATAAATAATAAGTTATACTATTTTTATAAGAAGATTTCCTATTTGGTAATAGCAATCCTTACTATTCTCTGTAGTAAAATCCGATGTAGGAAAAATTAGTAGAGAAATTAATAAATTGTACAAAAAAAAAATATAAGTAATAAGTATTTTAAATAACATAATATACTAAATATGTAGAAGAAATTACTATTGTCTGTAGGAACACGATGTGAATTATGGACATTTCCTACTTTTTGTAACAAAGGTTAATACCAATTATTAAATTTGGTCCTAAATATTACTAACTGATTTAGCAGAAAGTATCGAGCCTTGGACCGAGCGCGGCCGAGTGCATCTGACGTTTGTCGATCGCCGATCATATTTTTAGGTTGCGAAAATGACATCTAATTTATGTTTCAATGCAAAATCCGCAAAAAAACATAATTTAAAAAAAAATATTCACTTATTTTAATTACATTAAAAATTTTGTTGTTTAAAATTTTAAAAATATCATGAATATTAATCAATTAAGGATTAAATGAATTAGAACCAATAAACTTTCTATCATTTAGGTCATATGGAAGTTTTCATTCTGAGTCCCACAACGTCTTATAGGTAGATGGATCATCGCCCGACTGCTGTCCCGGAGACGCGTGTTCGATTCCCGCCAGCCTTCGTTTTCTTCTAACCCGATTTTTCTGTTTCAGCTTTATAATATAAAATACTATCTTTTAAGAATATATACATATATGTAATTTCTAATGTTGTCAATTCTTAATTTAAATAAATGTGAATTATGCGTTAAATGTAGAACATGTGTGTAGGTAGGCTTGTGTGAAAGTTTGCAACACGTATTTATTTTTTTTACTATTCCCACTGTAGCAGATTTTGCTAACCAGTTAGTAATTCGGTGCGCACGGTCCCTGCGCATCATTTTACTACAGCACTTTGTAAATACTGTTATCTTCTACATATATTAATCCAACAAATTTACTATTTTCTCCTACCAAAATTGGTAACTAGTGCAGACTTGCAGTTTTACTACAGAGGTTAATAAATACTTCAAATGTCTTTTACAATAAATGCAATTTTTTTAACTTTTATTCCAATATATTTTATAATTCTTTAAGTAGCTACGAGTTACTATTGAGGTTAGTAAATATTATTAAAATTTGCTTTTTGCCTCTCATTGCAAAGTTCAGATAGTGAAATCTAGTGTGATTTTTAACAAGAAATACAAACAAGGGTTTCTCAGTGTATAACTTGAAAATTTGGTTAGAAATTAATTTTGTGTTGGCAATTCATACTTTTGGGTTAAAATTTTAACTGTATTGTAGCAAACTTGCTTTTTTGACTGGAAAATTCATCTTTTTCGGTTGAAAGTTCAACTAATTGTTTGAAAATTGAACTACTTCTTCAACTCAGAAGAAATAGTGATAATTATTGACTGAATAAATTCACGAGAAAAATTTCGTTGGCAAAAATTAGGTAAAATAGGGGGGGGGGGGGGCAAAACTTACGGGCTCTAACAGAGGGGTGGTACGTGGTTCAAAATTTCCGAAAAAGTGTACGTAATTTATGCACCGCCCCCAAATGACGTCACAGGATTTTTGTTCGCGATTCCTGTGGGAATTCCAAACTAGCTCAACAACAATCTTCTCCCGTATTCCGATTTCTGGACGAAACCTTACTTCTGCCTTTGAAATCTTATCGGCAGTGCTAATATCACCAGCTAGGTATTTATATTAAATACCAAGCGAACCTCGTAACCAAATTATAACCCCATTGACTCGAGTGCTACTGTCTAAAACGCATCTCGTATGAACACTTGAGTAACATATATATAGCCCAACTATAATATAGCCTCGAAAAGCATCTGCGATAGCAATTTTGTGGAGACTCAATTTCAGGTGAAAATCCATGTATGGGAAGAGAGTGAAAGACGGTATTGAAGGAGTGAATCGGAGATTTTTCAAGCTGAACAATTTCAGACCAATATTTGAAATGAAAATAAAGGAAATCTAATCTTGATCATAGCCTAGTTTTATGTTAACCATTAATTATAAACGCGATTTTTTTTTTGGAGGGACCCACATACTAGAAGTTCCGTGCGGTCTGGGAGACCGCACGGCCATATGTACTCACTAATTTGTTACTTCTTGCTCAATTGAGGGATAATCGGGAGGTAACATTTTTCTGGGACGGCCGTGTTCCGTTCTCTGGGGTACGCGCATCAAGCTTAAATCACTTTTTGTGTGACATCTTGCGTTTTTCACACCTTTAAGTAAATTGAAAAAGAAATAAACAGTTTTGGCGCCACCGTGGACGTGCGGTTTGGGGACCGCTTATGTGCTTTCGATTTATATTACACAACTAAAACTAAAGCTACTAATAACGGCAGCCTCAAGGAAGGCATGATCGGATAGGGACACACATATTAGAAGCATTGTGCGGTCTGTTAAACCGCACGACCGTACTAAGTGGTTGGTACAGGGTGGCCGTAGGCTAGGGCAAACCTGGCCTACGTCTATTTCTAATTTCTATTTCCTGATTTATATCTATTTCTGCATTTTCTTGATTTTTTAAAAATATTGTAGAGTATTTTGAAACATTTCGAAAAATTTTTTAATACATTCCAATAATTTGAAGTTAGTCCAAAAGATTTTAGAGCTTTTGAGGTATTTTCTAAACATTCGAGAAATTTTAAAAATTTTTATCAAGTTTCAAGGGAGCTTCAAAGATTGCAAAATTTTTGGAATATTTCAGGGTATTTTAAAAGATTCCAAGAAATTTGTAATATATTTTAATAATTTGAAAGTATTACAAGGGATTTTAATGATTTTCAGGTATTTTTGAAACAAATAAGAAATTTTTAAGAGCTTTACAATGTTTTCAGGGATTTCAGAAGATTTCAAAATATTTGAAATATTTCAGGGTATATAAAATATTCCAAGGAATTTTAAATAGATTTTAATAATTTGCAAGTATCCCAAACGATTTTGAACGATTTTTGGGTATTTTTAAAACATCCACTGAATTTTCAAGATTCTTATGAAGTTTCACGACATTTCAACAGATACAAAGGGATTTTGAATATATTTCCATAATTTGTTGGGATTTCAAAGGATACGAAATATTTCAAGGTATTTTAAAAAATGTTAAGGAATTTTCAAGGTTTTCATAATCAAGGGATTTTTAAATATTTCAAAGGATTTTAAAACATTTGAAAGGGTTCCGAATATTTGTAGGTATTTTAAAAGATTGCAAGGAATTTGGAATGTTTTTAAATAATTTGAAGGTATTTTAAAGGAATTCGAAGATTTTTAAGGATTTGAAATATTTTAGGGTATTTTAAAGGATTCCACGGAATTTTGAATATGTTTCAATAATTTGATGAAATTTCAGAGGAAATGAAATATTTTATGAGATGTAAAAAAAAATTGAAAGAATTTTCAAGAGCTTTAAAAAGATTCAAGGAATTTCAAAATATTTCAAGGAATTTCGAAAGATTCGAAAGGAATTGAAATATGATTGGGGATTCTAAAAGATTTCTAGCTATTTTAAATATATTCAAATAATTTGAAAATATTCCAAACGATTTGATGAATTTTAGGGTATTTTTAAAATATTCCACGGATTTTTCAAGGTTTTTATGAATATTTAAGTGTTTTGAGAAACTTTCAAGGGATTTTAAAAGATTTCAAGGGATTTCAAAAGATTTCAAAGGATTTGAAATATTGCAGGTCTTTTTAAATGATACAGAGAAATTTTAAATACATTCCAATAATTTTAAAGTATTCCAAAGGATTTTAAAGATTTTAGGATATTTTTAATACATCCGAGGAATTTTCAAGATGTTTATAAACTTTCAAGGTATTTCAAAAGATTTTAAGGGATTTCGAAAGATTTCAAGGACTAGATGGTGATGTGAATTAAAACATTTTTCAAATTTTTTTTTTTTTGCTGAAAAAAGATTTTCTCCTTTCGCCCCGCTGGAAATCGAACAACAGAACTTCTGAAAAAAATTATTGAAAATAATTTTTGATTTATATCTCTATCCAGTCTGAAAAGCCGTTAAAAATTTCTGCTATTCTCTGATGATAACACAGATTCCTTAAAAAATTTGATTTGTACCACCTAGCAAAATAAAGCGTGCATTTTCTGAAAAAAGTTTCTTTTGATCTCTCCACTAGCTTATTGGGAAAGCACCTGAACGGCAATTGAAAGGTCTGTGGTTCGATTCCCAGCGAATCTAAAGAAGATCTTTTTTCAGAAAAAAAAGTTATTCACGATTTCAAAGAATTTATTCTCAATACTTGATTTTGACTGATTTAAATTTAGAGTCTAACAAATTATTCTATTTTTTGTTACAGCTTGCCATACAAACGAATTTAAATGTAGAAATCAGCAATGCATAGACATTAGACAGTATTGTAATGGTGTACCAGACTGCTCAGATGGCTCGGATGAAATAAAATGCCGTAAGTATATTTCAGTCGTCTATAATAATTTTTTGATTAGTTGATGCTTATCGTTTTTGACAATGGTGCATTGATAAAAAAACAGAAGATGTAACATAATCCCTCTTTTATTAAAAAAAATGAGATTAAAAATTTTCATGTAAATAGTTTTGCCCGCTTTCTATGGACTAGATTAAATTTATTAATCGAGTCGTTAAAAAAGTGCGGCGGAAGAGTTATTAAAATGAATATAAAAGGAAACGTTTAGAGGGCGTCAAAAACTTGCTTTTGTTCAGTAATGTTGATGCATGTTGACCTGCCGTAGCATTATGCACATCTTTTGTGGATATGCGCCATTGTCCTGAATGCAAAGAACGACTATATGGTTTTTTTTATTCTTTATTTTTTATTTTTTATTATGTATACCCACGAGCACGGCATTTTCTGCGTCAATAGAGATCAATGTTATGCACCTTAGCTTTGACTTTTTCGTTATTGTTATGTTTATTGGTATTCCGGAAACAGCTATTTTTTACGAAAGATGTCCATTTTTTGGCATTTAAAATTATATTCACAGGGATCACAGTTTGTCTCCTTTTTTACCAAATCTTCTTTCTTCGTCCTAAATTTGAAAAATCCACTAAAACGCCTAAAATCGAGAAATTTTTGTCCAATTTTTCTATTTTTCTCCTTTCTTATAAGGCTCTGATCCATTTTTTAAATCATGAACATCAAATCTTTAGACTTTTCATAGAGTATTTATTATTTAGAATTTATTGTTTTTTTTTCATTTTTATTTTTTTAGAATAAATATAATGTAGGTTGTAATATTTAATTCAAATTGAGACGCTTCAAATTAGAAATATTTCAATTAAAAATATTGAAAATTATAGTTGCAAACAAAATAGTTGAATTTTCAACTGAAAAGATTAATTTTCTACCAAAAAAAAAGACTTTTCTCACAGCGAAAAAAGACGAATTCTCAACAAAAAATTTAGTAGTTGTTGATTTCAACGCAAAAATATTTTTAATTTAAAATCAAAAATGTTGAAATCATTTTAAAAATAGGATTTTCCAATTAATGATTTTTCATCCAAATTATTCGACTTCAATTAAAACAGTTGAATTTTCAACAAAAAAGTTTATTTTCAACCAAATAGTTCAATTTTCTACAAAAATTGTTTAATTTTCAACCTAAAATGACGAATTTTCAAAAAAATTACGTTTTAAACCAAAGAAATGGATTTTAATGAAAATGATTCTTCAAACCAAAAAGTGATTTTCGAATAAAGCATCTCAATTTTTAACCAAGTGTTTGAGCTTTCACATCGAAAATTTTTTAAATATTAAATCAAAAACAGTTGAATTCATCCAAAAAATACCAAAAAGTTCAATTTTCTACAAAAATAGTTTAATTTACAACCTAAAAAGACCAATTTTCCAGAAAATAGTTACATTTTAAACCAAAGAAATTAATTTTCAACTAAATTGATGATCCTTCAACACAACACATTTCTTTAAATAATTTTGCTTAATTATTAACCAAATGTGATAGTTGGTATTTCAACCAAATTTTTTTCAAATATTAAATCAAAAAGAGTTCAATTCATTAAAGAAATAGGATATTTTAATTGTTAATGTTTCAACCAAATTGTTGAATTTTCAAGACAAAAAAACAAATTTTCAACAACAAAGATCATTTTTAACCAAATAGTTGAATTCTTCACAAAAATTTAACTACCAACCAAATAGTTGAATTCTCCACAAAAATTCAACTATCAACCAAATATTTCAATTTTCTAAAAAAATAGTTTAATCTTCAACCTATAAAGACCAATTTTCAACGTAATAGTTAGATTTTCAATCAAAGGAATCAAATTTTAACTAAAATGGGGAATCTTGAAACAAATTAATTTTTAATAAAGTAGTTCAACTTTTGACCATGTAGTTGAATTTTTAACCAAAAAAGATCAATTCTCCACGAAAAATGTAATGGTTAGTACTTTAACCAAAAAAGATTGTGAATTTTAAATCAAACAGTTGAATTCCTATAAAAGTACGATTTTTCAGTTATCAATTTTTCCACAAAATTATTGAAATTTCAAACCAAATGGACGAATTTTCAACAAAAAGTTGAATTTTCAACAAAAAAGTTAATTTTTATTTAAATAGTTGAATTTTTAACCTGAAATGACGAATTATTGACAAAATAGTTACATTATCAGTCAAAAAATTTAATTTTCAACTAAAATAATGAATCTTCAACCAAAGTTGTAAATAAAAGTTTTAGCTTTAAAAAAGTTTGAAATTAAAAACGGTTAAATTTATCAAAATAATACGACTTTTTAATTTTTTTTCCACCAAAAACAGATTTTTCAGACCAGAAGGAAAAAGAAACTTGAAGCAAATTATTGAATTTTTAAGCTTAATATACGAATTTTTTACAATTTAGTTGAATTTTTAAGCGAATGAAAGAATTTTTGACCAAAGTAGTTGACTTTTCCTTCCAAATGGACAATTTTTCAACAAAACAGTTGAATTTTGAACTATGAGGGATGACTTTTCAACACAATTATCGAAGTCTCAACAGAATAATTAAATTTTTTTGCAAAATAATCGGATTTTTAACCAGAAAATATTAATTCTGAATCAAAAATATAATAGTAGACTTTTCAACCAAATGCCCGCTATTTGGACAGGAAAAGTCTAGCTATTCGTACCGAGATTTCGGTATACGTAGGATATTAAAAAAATTATCTTCATAATTTAATCATTGATTCTTGATACCCATATGATATGAAAAGTTTTTAGCAATAAATGAAATTCCCTGTTAAACCCCTCATTTGGAAAAAAATATTTTTTTTACCTATAATTGAACTACGCTGTGATCCCTGCATGAATAGCAAATAGCTTCAATGTGTCGGTTTCTCCATTTTACAAGTTTTAAATCTGAAATAATTATTCAATTAAAAATTATTTGATTGAAAATAAAATTTTTGAAATAGCAGTTCCCGGATAAAAATGAGTGTTCTATTTGTTCGTAATAGTATTTGTTATTCTATATATTCGGGTGACTCTAATCAGTGTCTATTATGCACCTGTCATTAGTTGAATTTACGGAGAAAAATAATTAGTTAAGTGTAAAAATGTCCGAAACGTTTGAAAACTCCTTTCTATTAGTTAGACTAATATTCATTTATTATTTCTTTATTAATTGAATAGAGTCAGTTCTTTCTTATGAAATAGAATTTGTCGAGTAAAATATATTTCATTGAGAACCCATTAGGATCCCGGCTAAAGTCCTGCTAAAGTACTGGCTGTGAAACAAGTCAGTACTCAAGTACCATATTTTCTGAAAAATTTGACAAAAGTACAAAATTACTAGAAAAATTCCATTTTATTTTTTTTCCAAATTTTTACGAATGCTAATGGGATTTATGTTCAGAAAAAGTACTCATTGAAGAGGGCCAAAGTTTTGAGTTTTACAGTTAAAAATTCTGTCATTTTGATGTTTTACTTTCAAAACTTCTTCAATTTGGAATTAAGAATTGGATTTCTGATTTCCAAAATTATCAAGATTCAAGAATTTCTATTTATAAATCTTCAAAATTCCAGGATTTACAGTTGTAAATCTTTAAAATGGAATAATTTTCATATTTGAAAATTTATTATAAAAAATGATGCAAAGTTTAAGTTTTATAATTGAAAATTCTGTAATTTTGTTGTTTTATTTTCGGAATTTCTTCAATTTGAATGATTCGGAATTGAAAGCTTGACTTTTGATTTCCCAAATTAATCGAAATCCTAAAAATTTGATAATTTCTATTTATAATTCTTAAAAATTGAAGACTTTTCAATTACAACTCTTCAAAAATTTAAAAATTTGAATGATAAATCTTCAAAATTGAAGAACTTCCAAGCTTAACCATTTGCAATTAAAAATGGTGTAATTTTGATGATTTACTATCGTAGTTTCTTCAATTTCGAATGTTTAGAACTAAAAACTTCATTTTTCATTTTCAAAACCATCCAAATTTAAGAATGTTTATTTATGCGTCTATAAAATTGAATATTTTTCAATTGTAGGACTTCAAAATTGTAAAAATTTAAATTCTCAATCTTCAAATTTAAATAATTACTAATTCTATTTTTTCAAAATTTAAGAATTTTCCATTGTCACTCTAAAATTGCCGAACTTGGAATTGTGAATCATTTAAAATTAAAGAGCTTTTAATTTTGAAAATTTAAAAGTAAAAATTATGCAAGTTTTAAGTTTCAAAATACAAATTTCTGTGATTTTAGTCCTCTATATTCGAAATTATTTTAATTTGGAAGATTTAGAATTGGAAATTTGACTTCTAATCTCCAAAATCATCAAAGCTTAAGAAATTTTATTTATGCATCTTTAAAATTGAAGAGTTTTCAAATTTGAAAATTAACAAGTAAAAATTATGTAAGTTTTAGGCTTAAAAATTTTAAAAACTCTACTTTTGATGATTTAAATTCGAAATTTCTTTACTTTGGAAGATCTAGATTTGAAAACTAGAATTTAAAACAAATTTTGAATCGCAAAAATTTAACAATTTAAATTTACAAAATTGCAAAATTGAAGAGTTCTCAATTATAATTCTCAAAGATGGAACTGCTTAAAAAACATTCATAACTACATTATTTCAAATTATCCACATTAAAAATAGAAGGAACATAAATTGGAAATCTTCAACATTTTCAAAGAGAACTTGGAAAAGATGTTCAAAATTTTATTATTTTAAACTATAAACACTCAAAACTTATTTAAATTTTAAATTTCTTCAAGTTGGAAATTTTACAACAAAAAGAATCTTGAAATTCTATCTTCAAAAGAACCGTAAAAAATTTGTGCTAAAAAAATGAAGTGAGACTTTTCCGGTATTTTTGCCCTAAAAAAGTCCTGGTGAAACGGGACATATTTCAAACTTTTCTAGTGCTTTCTTCCTATTTCTTCAGTATTTTTTTTAGGGCAGAAGTGCCATCAGAAATTGTAAAAATTTCAAATAAAATAAAAAGGAACTTTTTTTAGTATTTTCATCCCTATTTGGACTTGAAAGTTTTTTAAGAAAAGTTGGTTCTCAAGTACTGATTTGTCTCATACCCAGTACTTTAGCCGATCTTGAGCCGGGATCCCAATGTTACTTTTTTACTCGAGATATTATTAAAATTGTATTTTTTTTTGTAAAAATGTATAATTTAAAAATTTTTTTGAATATTTGAAATCTATCAAAAACTTGTTCCTCGTAGAATCTTGGACCCTGACTTATTATTTAACTATTTCTCTCTGTACTGTAGAAAATGGATTTCACATACGTGTACAAATAACTGTGAACGTGATTCTCTTACGTGGAAGTGAATACATTTTTACAGTTAATATTCTTTTAATGTATGTGGTTTGAACGAATGGGTTATTTCGCACTATTGTCAACGCATTAGTATTATTTTGAACACGCACGTTTTTTTAAAGTATACCTGCACGTATATGTGTCTGCTAAATAAGTGTATTAACTATACATATGGCGCCCCCCCCCCGCGGGGGGTGTGTTTTTCGAAAAAATAAATTTCATTTTTTTTCAAATCGGTCAATATTAACCCGTGCCCGCGGACATTCGAAAGCTCATTTTTCGAAAAAATTAAAAAGGAAGTAGTTTTTATTAACTTTTTGTGAATTAAGGTATAGTCACTTCCTAATGAATGTTCCTGGAATAATTTTCACCCAATAGACTTTAGTTTTGACACCCCCTTCGCGCTTGTATTGTGCCCGGAATATGCCCCAAAAATGCAAAATAGCAGTTTTATGTAAAATTCATGCTAAAGACTATATTGTTTTAAATTTTATCAAAATTAATTATGTTTATTCGATGAATCATAAGTTTCCAAGTATTTAATTGACCGACTTTCAATTTTTCAAACAATTATTATTTGTTTAAACAATTTTTTCTTGTCTGTAAATTCTGAAAAATAATTATTTTTGGGGATAAATTATACAGTTGATGAATTTCAAGAATACTATTTCTTCTTTAACATATTTGGCAATTACTTGATCAATTTTAAATTGTTTAAATACTTTTTCCCCAGTAAATAGTAGAAAGTTATTATTTTCTGCAATTAATTACGCAATCAACGAATTTTGAGAGTAATATATTCTTTTAACGCTATTTGTCAATTATATAATATGTTAAACAAGAATTATCATTCTTGGAATTCATCAACTCTATCATTTACTCTAAAAAATAATAACTTCTCACGATTTATGGGCAACAAAAAATTGTCCGAAGAAATAATAATTATTCGAACAATTTAAAAGTACCTAAAAAATACTTGGGAACTTGTGACATATCGAATATGAATATTTGGTTTTGAGAGAATTAAAAAAATACAGTTTTGAGCATGAATTTTACATTAAAGTGCTATTTTTCATTCCTTGGGGCATTTTCCGGGCACAATACAAGGGTTTGGGGAAGCCAAAACTAAATTTTATTGGGTAAAAATTATTTCTTGGCCATTCCTTAAGAGGGGACTAAACTTTAGTGTACAGAAAATTAGTAATAAGTACTTTGTTTTCAAATAAAAAAAAAACTAGCTTTTACCAGTTAGAATCCATTTCAATTTCAGAAAACCCGGGGCAAGGGTTAATGTTGACTAATTTGAAAAAATAGGGAATTTCTTTTTCCGGAAAACGATCAAACTTTGGACCACCCTCATATACATTTTTGTGAAATATGACTTGGTCTCGTAGTATTTTTGTGATTGTATTTTTGTGATTATATTTTTGTGATTGTATTTTTGAGATTATATTTTTGTGATTGTATTTCAGTGTTTTTGGTTTATCATTGACATTAGCAAGTGACGATAACAGAAATTATCTTTTCCATATAAAATTTGACACTGCTGTACACAGACGGTTGCTTGACCTTAAATGTACTCATAAATGGAAAAGTAAATTAGCAATGAATCAAGAAGATATTAGTCTAAATACGGTCGATATAAAATATTTTCTTGATCTAAGAAAATTAAAAAAAAACTCACATTTTTAACCAAAATGTTGAATTTTCAACCAAAAACGATCAATTTTCAACCAATAATAGAATAAATCAATTTCCAGTTTAAAAAATTAATTTTCATTAAAAAAAACGAATGTTCAAGAAAATGGTTGAAATTTCAACCAAAGATAAATATCTTCAAATAATAAAATTATTTTCTGACAAAGTAGATCAACTTTTAACCAAGCAATTAAATTTTCAATGAAGAATATCAGTTTTCTACTAAAAATTCCAAATTTTAACAAAATACATTAATTTTCTACCAAGCAGTTGAATCTTTAACTTATAAACGATAAATTTGCCAAACAAAAATGGAATAGTGAGGTTTTCAGATGAAAAAATTAATTTATAACAAAACAGTTCATTTTTAACCTAAGAGTTTAATTTTCTACCCAATTCTGGAATTTTAAAGCCAAAAAGATGAACTTTCTATAAAATAGCTAATTTTCTACCCAAAAATATGAATTTCCAAACAAACGATGAATCTTCAAAACAAATGAATTTTCAACAAAAGAGTTTAACTCAAAAAATTGTTTTTTTAATCAAGAAGATTAATTTTCTAAAAATGGAATAGTTGTATTTTTAACCAAAGACTTGAATCTTTAATCAAAAAAATAAATTTTCACCAAACTAGCTTAATTTTAACCAAATAGCTGAATTTTTAACAACAAAAAAGATTTGTCATGGAATAGTTGTATTTTTACGAAAATAATAGAATTTTAAACTAAATACTAGATTCTTTAACCAACCGAGGTAAATTCTGAACCAGAATTTTAATAGTAGTCTTTTCAGCTTCAATTAATTGAATTCTCTTATTAGGTTTAATTAACTTAGTTCGCATTTAAGCAAAAAAACGATAAAGAGGAGAATAACGGTAATTTTATTGAAAACAGAAGAAAAGAAGAATTCTTTTAAAAATGGGAAAAGATTCAATTCGAACCAATGCGAAAAATTTTCCACATTTCGTTAGATCCAAATCGGTCAAAATCCAATCCGACTCAATCCGTTTCAATACGAAGTTCCAATCCAAAGAAACCCAAACAGAATTTTCAATCCGAGTGAATCCGAACTCGGATTGACCTAAAACGATTTTCAATCAGAATAAATCCAATTCAATCCGAATTTGGATTCATTCGGATTGAAAATGCAGTGTATATCAATCCGAGTTCGTATTTATTCGGATTGAAACTTTGGTTCGGATTGGTTTGTTTTGTAATTCGAATTGAACCGGGTCGAGTCGGATTAATTTTTCAACGATTTGGGTCAAAATAAAAGTAAAACTTTCTTCGGATTGGTTCGAATTGACTCGGATTGATTCGGATACAGATTCCGGAATGATTCTGATTGGTTCGGAAAGAATTCGTATGCGATACTTTCGCTAGGGTCTTCAGCTAACTTCACACTGGCTCTGATCCGCTCCCTGATTTTTATTATTCAAGAACATTTTTTTTAGAAAAAAAAATGGTCTTGGATCAAAAAAATAATGTACAGTCCGTATTCAGACCAATATTTTCTTGATTCAATATGCTAATTTCTTTTTCGTGTACATGCCGGTACATTACGCACGTGCGGATATGCATGTTTCCTATAGGCGCCACTGCTAATGTTACCTTTACTCGGTTATTATTTATTACGGTCAGCATTGCACGTCACCCTGGTCTCGCATGTGAATGCCCCGCAACTAATAATGAATAAGCCTTCGCATATTACGATGAGCTCAATAATTATAATAGCTGTGACGATAATAATAGCGTGCATCAGGAAGAAAGGCAAGGACGTTGCACTCGATCCTTCATTTTTACCCCGAAGACCAAGCCTTTAAAAAAGCACCCTTTTTCCAATATATTTTCAGGTCTCGGACTCACGAGACTATTGTCACTTTTTCAAACTTTTTTTTCAATCGAATACTTTGAACAAATAATTTTTGAAGTGCAAGAAAAAATCTGCCTTGGCCCGGATTTGAACCGGGAACGCCACTTTCCATGAGTGGAGCTTTGACCAATTTACGTCACCGAAGCCTCAGCAGATATTTCCTTGTTCTTCATAGCTACCTTTTCACAGGGGAATATTATACGTTTTTCTTTACTGCAACAAATGTGCCATTTTTAGTCAATAAGGGTTTAATCTGATTAATATTTGGAAGATTATATTGAAATTTGAAATAATTAAAAAATTTTAAAATTTGGACCCTAACATCTTCAACTGGTAATAACATTTTGTAAAAAGGTGGCTATGAAGAACAAGAAAAGATCTGCTAAGGCCTCTGTAATTCGTTAATTCTCCACTCATGCATAGTGGCGTTTTCCGGTTCGAGACCGGGCTGAGGCAGATTTTTTCTTTTTTTTTCTGACATTATTTTTCCAAAATAATCGTTTCAATATCGAAATTGGTATTAATTGAAAATGTAAAAACTCTTGGCGTAACCTTTTTAAATGGTTATAACGGTTATCCCGGATGTCAATGACATTTAAAATATTTCAGGGGATTCCAATAGATTTCAAAAAGAGTTATAAGATTTCAAGAGATTTTAAAGTTTTTAAGGGATTTACAAAGATGGATGAGTTTTTCAGGAATTTTTAGAGGATCTCACCAGATTTTAGGGCTTCTTAAAATATTTTAACGGATTTCAGAGTTTTTAAGGTATTTTAAAAGATTCGAAAGAATTTCATGCGATTTTATGGGAGATCCATTAGGGTGGTTCAAGAAAAGGTTTTTTTTCCTAAACTATTTTTCTACCATTTATCAAAATATATCCTACTGTTGACACTATTTTGGATTTCTCAAATGAGTCCGAGACCTGTATTTTAAATTACACAAAATTTTTCTTGAACCAAAATTCCCTCTTGCTTGTTTGACATGGTCAAGCGAAACATTGGTTTATACTTTCTAAATTAAAAAAATTTATTCCTGCAAAATAGAGCCTTCGTCTACGACCACTTCGGAACCGATTGTTGAGATCAGTTCGGAGGTGATGGATCCCAAGAAAAAAAATTGTACTCCTCTTGAATGGTCTTGTGAAAATGGCAAGGAGTGCATCACACTTTCCCAATTTTGCGATGGAGAACCCCATTGCATGGACATGTCTGATGAAGAGTATTGTGGTATGCACGCTGCACGCTTTTTTACTAACAAATTATTTTTTATTTCATCAATAAATTTAATTTCTTTCTCTGGAAATTCATGGATCGAAGCAGCATTTTTAGGAGACCTCATAAATAAATAAAAAGAAATTAATAGTATATAACGTCATAAGTAGAGTTAGTACAGGTCTTTACGGGGACATCAATGTCTGCAGGACGAGTTGTAAAACCATGGCCGAAAGTGATGGTTTTTTAGGTCGTCCTTGTGAACATTGAGCTCTACGTGAGTACCTGTCTAACCCTACGAGTGACGTACGATATTTCATTCGAAATCAGCATGTTATGAAGTGTTACGTCTAAGAAATTAGTCGTGATGTTTATAATATATTAGGTTGTAAAAAAATACAACTGACGTGGCAGTCATCTGCTTGGCTGTGATTGGTAATCTCGTATGGCACGAAATTTGAAAATAGTTTCGTCCGAGTGGTCATTTGTGGAACTAGTAATCTGGCAGTGTGGCGGCGTTTGGAACTATTAACCTGTCAGTCGCTGACACCGTTCTTTCACTTTTCAGAGGGCGTTATAGGCTCATAACATGGTGGTTTCGAATAAATATTTTTAAGGAAAATTTTTAACGGTTAAACGTTTAAACAATTCGAATAATTTCTACGTTCAGCAAACACACTTTGTGTAGTCCAGATTTAAAAATGTTTAGTCCGAAATCGAAAAGTTCAGTGGAAAATTAACTTTATTTTCTGAGCGAAAATTTATGTTCTCTATTCACCTCTCTTCATCATTTCCTTGTGGTTCCATTTAAATTCAAAATAAATTAATAGAGGCCAACAAGAAAATTCAACTTTCTTTTTGGTTGAATAGTCTACTATAATAGTTTTTATTGAGGATCCATCTTTTTTGGTTAAACATTTTATTATTTGGTTACATATTTAATTATTTCCATGAAAAATTGACAATTGTGTTAAGAAGTCATACTTTTTGATTAAAAACTCAAATTTTTTGTTGAAAATTCGTCTTTTTGGGTTAAAAATTAAATTATTAGGTAGAAAATTGGATTATTTGGTAGACAATTGAACTATTTGATTAAAAATGAACTATTTGTTTGAAAATTGGATTCTTTTGTTGAAAATTCATCTCTTTTGTATAGAAATTTGATCGTTTTTGGTTACAAATGCAATTGTTTGGTTGCAAAGTTAATTATTTTGATGAAAAATCAGCCATTTTATTAAAAAGTTATACCTCTTTTGAAAATAAACTTTTGTTTTGAAATTTTAAATCTTTCTTGACTCGGGTAAAAATTTGATCTTTTTTGTTTAAAAATGCTAGTGTTCGTTTGCAAATTTAATTATTTCGATCAAAATTTAACTATTTCATTAAGAAGTTATCCCTTTTCGTTGGGAATAATCTTTTGTTTTGAAATTTTTATTCTTTCTTGACTGAAACATGTTTCTTGATTGGAAATTTAACTTTTTTGAAGAAATTTCATCTCTTTTAGTTAGGAATTTGATATTTTTTGGTTAAAAATACAAGTGCTTGGTTGCAAATTTAATTATTTCGATGCAAATTTAACAATTTCTTCAAGAAATTATCTCTTTTCGTTGGAAATGATCTTTTATTTTGAAATTTTAAATCTTTCTTGACTGAAACATGTTTCTTGATTGGAAATTTAAATATTTGAAGAAAATTCATCACTTTTAGTTAGGAATTTGATCTTTTTTGGTTAAAAATACAAGTATTTGGTTTCAAATTTAATTATTTCGATAAAAATGTAACAATTTTATCAAAAAGTTATTCTTTTTGTTTGAAAATTCAACGGTTTTGTTGAAAATTCATCCTCTTGGGTTGAAAATTCAACTGGTTTGGTGGATTATTCAACTATTTAGTTGAAAATGAATTTTTCGGTTGAAACTTTGATTCTTTCTTGACTGAAACATGTTTCTGGATTGAAAATTCAATCCTTTTGATGAAAATTCACCTCTTTTGGGTAGAAATTTTATCCTTCTTGTTTAGAAATGCAACTGTTTTGTTGAAAATTTATCTTTTTTGTTGAAAATTTATTTTTTGGTAGAAACATAAACTATTTGGTTAAAAATGAACTATTTTGTTGAAAATGGATTTTTTGGTTGAAATTTTGCTTCTTTCTTGACCGAAGCATGTTTCTTGGTTGAAAATTAAAATCTTTTGTTGATTTTTTTTTACTGAAAAATCGTTCTGGCCTGGAAATTTAATTGTTTTGGTCGAGGATTCAATTATTTTTTGAAAAATTCCTATTTTTTGCTTGAATTCCACTGTTTTTGATTTAAAATTAAAAGTATATTTTTGGTGGATAATTGATCTTTTTTAGTTGAAAATTAAACTGCCGGGTTAAAAGTTGAACGACTTTCTTCAAAATTAATTTTTGTGGTTGAAGAATCATCTTTTTGAACAATTCTCTCGAAACTTCGTCCTTTTTTGAGGTTGAAAATTAAATTTTTCACCTGAAAATTTACCTATTTCAATTTTTGTAGTAAATTGATCTTTTTTCTAGTTCAAAATTCGTCTTTCTGGTTATTAAATTAATCTCTTCTGATAGGCATTTCACCTTTTTTAGTTATAAATACAACTTTTGTCTGTTTTCGCTGAGGATTTTACTCTTCTGTTGAAAATTTGTTCTCTTTTTCGTTGAAACTTACTTTTTTTTTTGATGAAAATTTATTATTCGATTTTTTGGCAAGAAAATAATCTTTTTTAGATAGAAAGTCATCTTTTTACGTAGTTAAAGAATGTAGAATTTGTTTAAAAAATGATCTATTTTGTTGAAAGTTCAATATTTCAACTGGAAATGTTCGGAATTTAAAACGTTTCAAACTGAATTCAATACAGTACTCGTGCTCACATTAATTCCATTTAAAAGAATTTATTATGCTATTTCTCCTGTTATCAATACCATTGAGAAAATGTTTTTTCTTCTAATTTTTAATTTCCTTCTGCAGGTGGTTTGAAATTATGTCTTTTGTTTTGAACGTTATCCAGAAAAACTAAACTACGTGAATTCGATTTAAATTTGAAAACAAGGAAGTTGAAAACGACTTAAGGTTCAACTAAATTTAAGAATAAGAGAATTTAAAAGCACGGATCTCGACGAATAAGAAATAATACAAAATAATTAAAGTCGCATTTCCAGGTCCCGGGAGTGTACCCGTCAAGTGGGAACTTCGCTGTGAATTTTTTTGTTAATTATTCTTTTTAATCGCCTGGGAACAGTCGCTAACAATATTAGAATAAAGCCACCAGAAAACGCTTATGGAATGACGACGGCTGCGAGCGACGTAAAAATTTCACTATCCACCAAAATCCCACCCCTTTTCATTGAAATTTACTCACGTTTATTAGCCGCCCTAATGACCGACCACATTTTAATCCGACATTAATCCCTCGAGACGCGGCTCGCCAAAAGTCGCCGCTGTCAGAAATTTCGTTTCGTTCTCGCGCTTTGCATTCACCGTTGCTAATTTTGGTCGAGAATTATAATATGTCACTTGTGAAATTGATCGAGCTACGTGGAAATTAAATTAAAGCCAATGGCTTCAGTTCCGCATTAATTATTGTTCAAATGACTGTCTCCCAATTTAAGAGAATGTTCAATTTTTCTTCTTGAATTTCCATGCATATCGCCACCATATTTGTTCGAATCGAACAAATAAAATGCGTTTTTTTTGTTGATGAAAAAAATAACATTAAGAGGTTCCGCAATGGGGTGGCAAGAAGTTGTTCCAAAAATGCATTGGAATTTTTTTCCGCAAATTTTCATGTATATCGCTCCCAAATTTGTTCGATTCAACAGAAAAATAAATGCGTTTTTTTGTTGTTGAAAAAATGACATTTAGAGGTTCCGCAATAGGGTGGTCGAAAAATGCATTGGATTTTTTCCCGAATTTTCATGCATATGACCCCCAAATTTTTTCGAATCCGCACAAAAAATGATATTTGAAGGTTCCGCAATAGGGTGTTCCAAAATGTGCATTTGAATTTTTTTTTCGAATTTTCATGCATGTTACCCCCAAATGTGTTCGACTTCACAAAAAAATGCCCTTTTTTCTTGTTGAAAAAATTACATTTAGAAGCTCCGCAATAGGGTGGTCCAAAAATGCATTGAAAATTCTGTTTTTCAACTTCGAAAGCATATCGCCCCCAAATTTGTTCGAATCCACAACAAATAAAGGCGTTTGTGGATGTTGAAAAAAATGACATTTAGAGGTTCTGCAATAGGGTGGTCGAAAAATGCCTTGGTTTTTTTTCCGAATTTTCATGCATATGACCCCTAAGTTTGTTCGAATCCGCACAAAAAATGATATTTGAAGGTTCCGCAATAGGGTGTTCCAAAATGTGCATTTGAATTTTTTTTTCGAATTTTCATGCATATTACCCCCAAATGTGTTCGACTTCACAAAAAAAAAATGCCCTTTTTTCTTGTTGAAAAAATTACATTTAGAAGCTCCGCAATAGAGTGGTACAAAAATGCATTGAAAATTCTGTTTTTCAACTTAGAAAGCATATCGCCCCCAAATTTGTTCGAATCCACAACAAATAAAGGCGTTTTTGGATGTTGAAAAAAATTACATTTAGAGGTTCCGCAATAGGGTGGTCGAAAAATGCCTTGGATTTTTTACCGAATTTTCATGCATATTACCCCCA
>CAKNXH010084424.1:8579-40926 GCA_932178445.1 Andricus quercusramuli
AAATTAATTTTCTTAACTGAAAATGCAACTATTCCGTGTTTTTTATTGAAAATTGATCTTTTCTAGATGAATAATTAACAATCAGACCAAAAATTCATGTACTTGGTAAAAAAATAAGCCTTTTTTGGTAAAATGTGATTTTTAATCCTTTTTGGTTGAAAATTCGAAATGTTTGGTTGAAAATTAATCTGTTTTGGTTGGGGAATCAACTATTCTGTTGAAAATTCGTGTTTTTTAGTTGAAAAATCAACTACATTTTCCAAAGTTTATCTAATTTTTAAATGAATTCTAAAATTGATGCATCATTTCAGTTTAAAACTGATCTTTGTTTAGAAAATTCATTTTTTTGGCTTGGAAATTCAACAATTTGGTAGAAACTTAAACTATACATGGTTGAAAATTATATAATATATATATATATATACATATATTTTTGGAAATTCATATTTTTGATTATAAACTCAACTACTTGAATGAAATTTGAACTATTTTGTTAAAAATTCATTCTTTTGGTTGAAGATCCATCTCTTTGGTCAAAAATTGTACTACTTTTTTGAAAATTCTTTTTTTTTTTTGAGTCTAAATTAATTTCTTCAACTGGAATTTTAACAGTTCGGTAGAAAATTCATCTTTTTTAGTTGAATTAAACTATTTTCGGTTTAAAATTAAAATCTTTCTTGGTTGAAATTAAAATTTCAAATTAAAATTTCAAATTAAAATTCAACTTTCTTCTAAAAAATTCGTCCTTTTGGCTTCAAATTTCAACTATTCGGTTATAACTTGATCTTTTTTGGTTGAGGACTCATCCATTCAGTTAAAAATTGAAATATTGGTTGAAAATTGATTTTGTTCTTGAAAATGAACTTTTTTGTTAAAAAATTATGTTTTCAGGGTTCAAAGTCAATGGTTTTCTAAAATATTTGACTTTTAAGTTTGAAATCTCAACTGTTTTGTTGAAAATTCAACTGTTTGAATTGTTAAAAATGTGGGTTCTTTTGTTTAAATAAACTGTTTTGATTCAAAATTAACATCTTTTTTGGTTGAAATTAATATATTTTTTGATTGAAATATCAACTATTATATTGTTCGTGAAGAGTCTATGTATTTTGGATTAAAAATGCATCTTTTTTTGGTAGAAAAATAATATTTTTTGCTAAAAATGAATTTTTTTGTTGAACATTAAACTTTTCCGGTATAAAATTGAAATATTTTTTGGTTAAAGTATCAACTATTATATTTTTCTCGAAGAATTATTTTTTTGTGCTAGAAAATTCAACTACTTTGTTGAAAGTTGAACTACTCAGTTAAAAATTCATTTTCTTAGTTGAAGATTTAGCTCTTTGGTTGAAAATTCAACTATTTTGTTGAAAATCCTTTTTTTTTTAGTCAACAATCAATGTTGCAGCTGTTAATTTAGCAATTTGATTGAAAATTTGTCTTTTATGCTTGAATTCAACTGTTATTGATTTAAAATTCAAACCTTTTGTTGAAATGTCTCAACTATTATATTTTCCGTTAATTCAACCATTTAGTTTTCGGTTGAATTTTAATCTTTTGGTTTGAAAATGGGTTCATTTGATTGACAATTTAACTATTTTCATTATTATTATTATTATACCATTCAGCCAAATCTCTTTTGGGGTAAGCGTAACTTACTCAGTTCTAGCCTCGTTATACTATCGGGGATAAAGGAATTAATATGAGAAGTGTGAGAACGGGAATTGCAGAAGGAGGTACACATTTTTAATCAATCTAGAATTCCCGTGTTGCTTATTTAAGCAACGCGTTCGATCAACAACACCGCTCCTTCATAGGTCGCTGATTAATCTCTCTAGTAATCAGTCCAGGCGAAGAGCTTCACAAAGTCATCATACGTCATAGACCAACAAAAATCTTCAAAATGACTGATAATTCCATAGTAAGATCCCTTTCCTTTACTCCAATTGCATCCACTAAGCAAAGCTCTCCACGAGGGCTCATTAGCATCTAAGATCATTCGTTTTAAGCGTCTATAACTCCGCTGACACTCTTGTTTCGTCAATAGTTCTCCATTCATTCTCTCAACATGACCAAACTATCTCAATAAATTTCTTCACTCTTGTCAAGCAGCGTTTCCTCTACACCACATTCTTTGAGACTCCTTTCACTACTGACTCTGTCCATCCTTCTTATCCTTTTTTTGGTAGTTCCAGGTCTCGCTATACCGTACAGCACAGTGGGTGCAAGTACAGAATTATATATTGCAATTTTAGCTTTTTTTTTGTATATTTTTATTTCTGGTGATTGCTCTTACACTCTCAATAACTTTCCTATCTTCGCTGGAACGCCTAGTTGTCTCTCCATCGTTATTTTCGTCATTAGTAAATAAAGTTCCAAGATACACGTGATAATCAACTTGTTCTATCCTCTCTTCGTCTAAGACAATTAAAAATAATTTCAAAACACCGATTTAAGTAAGTGAAGTCGATTGTTTATTTGTGAATACAATTCCTTTGGTTTGTAGAAAATCTCTTAATCTACGGAAACAAAAACCTAATTGTTGCTGGTAAAGATCGAAAAAAAACTACTTTTTCGAAAATTGATCTCTTGTAGTGAAAAATTGTTATTGGTAAATTCTATATGTTTTAATATCGGTCTTGGCTGTGAAGTCTGTCTATATCAAGGAAAGAATTTGTTTGATTCAAAAAAAAATTTTTGAGGAAAATACAAAAAGTAGAATAGAAAATGCGGATATGCGCATGAATATATCTGTATCCTTTGAATTTGTATCACTGGTGCAACGATCTTTATTTTTATTCATTCCTCCTTTTGAATCTATCATAACGAGGACATTAGTATATCGCGTGCAAGAAGCCGTGCACGACGAACTCATGCCCGCAAGTCTTTTAGTTTAGGGAACAGAAAGACGAGTCTGAAAACTGAGACAAATGTGGATAATCATTACAAATGTCGTTGACAGTTCCCATTTATTTTCAGCAGAGAGATTGATTTCAATGCAATGAAATAAATGTCCTGCTTCTTTCTTTTAGTGATGTTCATTATTCACTTTCTGATTGATGTATTTTAATTGATTTACCTAGGGTAAGACCACCGGTTATTGGCTACCTTGAGAGGAAATTTCGGCTTCAGGAAATAAATGTACACATAAAATTTTAAATTCTGAGATAGTGATGATTATACCGGCATTCAAACTTTTACTTGAACAATTATTAAAAGCAAGTACGTAGACCCGTCTTCAATGATTGACACTGCACTCTCCTAGCCTCTCAATGTTTCTTTGATTGCGTTAAAACTGAATAATCTTTGAGTGTTATGAATTATCTTTGTGACATTTTCCATCCTCTAAGCGAAAGAAAACTGGGAAAAACTGCCTTTAGATGTAAATATCTGCATGCATTTACAGATGTTCCAAAATATCCACGGTGTTGAAATTTTTTTAACCGGGAATTTTACAAATATTTAGTAAAAAAAATCGATCTAAGTTTGATTTCAACAGTCTTTAAAATAATTAGTTAAATTGTTATCTGTTTCAATTATAAAAATCAGTTTACAATGCGTAATTCAAAAATCTTTCACTTAAAAATTTTCTATTTTAGATTTTAATTTTTAAGCGTACATTTTTCATTAGAAGAACTTAAAAATGCAATTTTAAAGACTCAACATTCTTTTAATTAGAAGCATTTGAAGTCGAAAGTTTTGGATAAAATATCTTTTTAATTGATAAATTAATTAAAAAAGTGAATAATAATTAATTTTACAAGATGATTCGAAATCATTTCAAAATTTAAGAATTTCCAGATTTTAACGTTAAAGATTGAACTGTTTGAATTGGAAAATCTTAGTAGTTAAACAAATGTAAACGCATGATTGAAACTTCATAAATTATTTAAAATTGTAAAATAACTTCGAAGCAATATATTCATACTGAAAGACTTTTATTAAATTTAACATTATTGTTTTAGTCTAAAAGTTGAAACATTAAAGTTTGAAATTATGTAATTCGGAAAGATAACAATTGCTCAATATTCATCAATTTTTGAATGTTCGTTTAAAATCTTTAATTGTAAATCAAAATTTCAAAATTAAACAAAAAACTAAACTGTGAGCGTTACAATTTTAATTGTTCTATTTCAAAATTTTCATTTGCAAGTAACATTATTGAATTTTGATGTATAGCCCATGGCCTAATTTAAAACAAAATATAGATGTGTGCGCACATTTCGAACAAAAAATGTAGAAGATTTTTAAGAATTGTGAAAGGCTTCAAAATAATAAACAAACATTTTCCTAAGATTCATAGAAATATTGAAAATGACCTTTTATTTTGAAAAATTAATCTTAAAATAATATTTAAAAAGATTTAAGAAGATATGTAAAATTGTCAAAAATGAATCTGGAAGATTTTAAGGAATTATTTTTTATTTTGCAGGATTTAAACGAAATTTTAGCAAGAATTCGAATCATTTTGAAAGATGTTTAGGTCTGAAAAAAAATTGAAAATTAATTCATAATTTGAAAAAAAAAAATGTAAAACAACGTGTAGATGTTTGAAGATTTTCAAATAAAATTTTGAAGCCTTACAAGGATTTTTAAACTATTTAAAATAAAAATATTTGAAATTCTGATTTGAGAAGTGTTCAGTTTATAACAAATACGCAATCGTTCAATTTGTAATATGTTCAGCTTAAATTTGCTGAAAATGATTTACAGTTCAGTTTTTATTACTTCAAATGGACACATTTTTAGCTTTTGAGTTAGAATTTTTTACTTTCACTGACTGTGAAAAATGTTAGACAACCGGAAAAAAACCGGGAAAAGACGGAATTTTTGTCTGTGATTAAAACGGCCACCCTGATTTTCAAATTTTCAAGTTTGAAAAAATGAACCTAAAATATACATTGTAAACAAATTTAATTAATTTTAATGAATTCATTTAAAAATTTGCTTTCCGGCATAACTATTTTCATGAAATTCAGCTTAAGATTTAAGATGAAAACGGAATTTTCATCATACTTGTTTACAAATTAAACATGAACTGAAGTTATTTTAAGCTAAAAAATAAACGTTGTTAAAAATGATTGATAAAACCCAGGAAAATATTTTATTGTTAATTATAACTAGTTCTTGAAAAGAACCCGAGGTGAACTTTCGAAATAAATATTTCACAATTTTCATTTTTATTTAACAATATTTTGTAGGGTTCAATGTTTTTCTCTCTCACTAATTTTTTCAACTAAAAATTTATCTTCTCCATTTTTGGTTGAAAATTGATCGTTTTTAGTTCAAAATTCAACTATTAAATTTTTCATTAACAATTCATCTATTTTGGTTAAAACTGCAACTACTTAGTACAAAATTGAACGGTTTTTATTGAAAATTTGTATTATTGATTGCAGATTTCACTATTTCGTTGAAAATTCGTTTTTCTTAATTTTTGTAATTGATTATTAGAACTTGGTTGATGATTAATTTCAAACTGCAAATTTTACTACTTTATTTTTGCTTGAAAATTGAGCGTTTTTAGTTTTAAAATAAATTATTTGGTTGGAAATTACTTTTGCGTTGAAAATCCAATAGTTTTATCGTAAATTGTTATCTTCTTTGTTAAAAGAGTTTGGGTAAATTTTATTCTGTTTTGTTAGAAGATTCAACTATTTTTTTGAAAATTCCTATTTTTTTGTTTTATTCAACTGAAGGGTGGATATTCAAAGTCGTATAACCGCCATTTCCAATTTCTTACAGGAGAGCGGAAAAACGCTCGCATTTTGTTAATTATACAATGTAAAATGCAATGTTCGAAAAATTCTCACAATAAAACTATTGCGAATTTTGACTTGCTCTTTTCGCTGAAATGACGGCATCAGCTTAGAGTTTCGAAATAAAAAATAAAAAAATTTTTGAAAAATTGGCGGTTATACGACTTTGAATATCCACCCTTCAACTGTTCTTCATCTAAAATATTAACATTGTTCCATTCTTCGTTTAGAATTCATCTTTTTGGTTAACATCCACCTTTTTTGATGAAAAATTACAATCTTTTTTTTGTTGTTGAAATATAAACAGATATATTCTTCGTTGAGAATTATTATTATTTTTTTTTTTGAAAATTCAATTATTTTGTTAAAAATTCGTATTTTTGGATGAAAATTTGATTTTTTTATTGAACATTCGTCTTTTTGGATAGAAAATTGTTCCTTTTGAATTAAAAATTCCTCTTTTTTCGTTATCTGCTCTTCATTTAAAATTAACATTGTTCCATTTTTCGATGAGAATTTACCTTTTTTAATGAAAAATTATTTGTTTCGTCTTTTTTGAACGAAAATTTTATTTTACTATTGCTGAAAGTTCAACTAACCGGTTAAAAATTTAACTATTTTGTTGAAAAATGCATTATCTTTCGACTTTAAATTTTAAGACACCTAAAAGTTGCTCTGTCACCACTATTGGGAGGAAACTTATTTCAAGCCTTCATGAATTTCATGCATGCAGAATGCAGAGTGCACGTTGAACTTTTCAATGTTTCCTCGTTATTCTATAAACTACTATTTTCAAACTCTTCATTGTTTTATGAGCAATAAATTCGAATAGATTACTTGCAAAAGAGGGTGCAAACAATCAGTTTTTCTATTATAAGGATGGAAAAAATCTGCCAAGTACAATAAAAAAAAAAAAAATTGATTAGCATTTCGAACTCGAAAGTTCATTGCCTCACTACCCGATTCGGGTAGTGTTTCTAGGTGGATAAATACTACCAGTGTGGGTCCACCACACCCACGACCGGTCAACAACACGCAGTATTCTCCGAACGGTCACCCATTCAAGTACTAACCGCGCCCAACACTGCTTAACTTCAGTGGTCTAACGGGAACTAGTGTTTTCAGCGTGGTATCGCCGTGGACTCTGCCAAGTACAACTACATGAATATGTGAAATCGAAGTTGGCCAAATAAATTGAAAAAAAACTTCTTATAGAACATATGATAACACTTTTTTTATAAAGTACCCCACAGAAATATTTAATGGAAATTTAAAGAAATCATTCTTGATATTCTAAAATTTATTGGGATAATATTGTACCATCAATCTCCTATAACCAGCATTTTAAAATCACTTGCTCATACACTCAACACTGTTAGAAAAATCTGTACTAGATTTAGTATACATGTAATGAAAGCAAGAATGCACAACATGAAATAAAATTTAGTATACCAGCGTACAGTAAATTTAGTATATGCATATACTGATTTTAGTATGCACGTACATGAAATTTAGTATACGCGTATACTAAATCCAGTATAAATGTATACGAAATTTGGTATACGTATATACTAAATTCAGTATACGCGTTCCGTTTCGCGCGGGTTCCTTCTTCATCAGCTGTAAACATGAGCAGATGCAAAATGAAATCAAAGAACAAAGTTTTAATTTTCAAATAATCCTATCGTTAAGTTACATTTAGGTTAATAAATTGAATATACCTTTTAAAGAGAAGACTTCGCAGATCCTCGCAAAAAGAAGCCGAACCTTTTAGCATTACGAAGAACTCAAACAAATGCAGCGGTATACGAGCCTGCTACCGGCCACGTTGCCCGACTCGCGTAAATCGAAACGCGCTTGCGCAGCTGAATATAGTAGACACGTATATGAATTTTAGTATACAGAAACTATTAAATTCATATACGTGAAAGAAACTTACTCTACACTTAATTAATTTAGTATACATATAACCTCATGAAATAAATTTAGTATACGTAAGTATACTAAAATTACAAAGTGTAATGAGTTTAGTAAACATATAGGAACTTTACTATGCCCGTGTATACTAAAATCGCAAACATTTCTTACAGTGAATCCTGCCAAGTTTCATAATGCCTAAAACGACTTTTTTTTATATAAAAATACTCTATTGGGTTCTTTTTTATGAGAAATTAATGATGTACAAAATTTTAAACATCAAATTACATTTCTGAATAGTTTTCTTGACAAATTAATTGAACAAATGAAATTGATGTATTCTTTAATTCAATTTCATGGTACCGTTATATGCAATTTCAATTCGAATTGTTCACTTCATATATCAACAGTATTTGTTTTTTATTGTAAGCAAGATTTCGAGGGATTGAAAAAGTTTTAGGGTATACGGTTTAAAATTTTTCAAGAAATTTACAAATTTTCGAGAGAATTTACAGGATTTTTTACAACACTATCATGAAAATGGCGTGTTTTCGTACTTATGATCTGTGTGTAATGTGGCGCATTTCGAACGATGCGAATAAAGAATGTACGAAATGGGGAATGCTTACGAAAAGGCCTCTTTTCGTAAGCATTCCACATTTTCACAATAAGTGAAAGGAAGATAGTTAGATAAAGACGGAAATAGGTCGATGTTTTCAGCGACAACTGTAGCGCGCTCATCTCGCGACTTACCGTGCAGAAATAGGAGGCGTACACTGAAAAACTTCACTTTCGTCCGAATCTGACATTTTCTCTATTTTCGATAATATCACATTGATTTAACTATTGAAGAAAACCGAACAAACGCGTGACAGTATTCAGAAATAAGGTTATAAAAGCCGGTAGCCTCTCCGCCGCTAGGTGCGCTATAGTTGCTCAAGTCAAAGTTGCGGGAAAATTTAAATTAGTTCAAAATGTTATACTTCCGAAGTGTTCTCTTTAAAATAAAGTTGCTAAAATAAACAGGTATACATATATGTTGATTCTAAATTCCTTCTTTTTATATGAAAAAATTTGTTAGTTAAACTTATTTAATTTAATCTTATCGTAATCTTATCATAATTTTAACTTATGATTTGGTTTTTTATCCCCCCACCGGGGGGTTCGCCCCCCGGACCCCCCCAGCAGGGGCTTCGCGCCCCGCCCCCCCCCCCGCAACTTCGATCAGGTAGCGTTTTTTTACGATTTTCATGATCTTGTTGTAAAAAGTTTCGTGCATGTCTCGTGGTAGGCCCTTTTCTTGACTCGTGCAGTGTTTTGAGACTCGTCTTCGGTTCGGGCACCTTCGGTGCCCTCACCTACGACTCGTCCTAAAAACACTGCACTTGTCACGAAAAGGCCATCGCCTACCACTTGTAATGCAATATACTATTAAAGGATTGCAAGGATTTCCAAGGATTCCACTGCAAGTAAGGATTGGTAATATTTTCTGAACCATCTCCGCCCCCCTAAAAAAAACTCACATAATTAATGGACGCTCCCTTGAAGGATAAATAATAAATAAAATCTGAATAAACACTCTTAACCCATATTTACCCTCTTCCTACTTCCCTAACCCTACTATCTTTCACCTCAGTTCCCTACCTACTTTACCACTCCTCCTTCCTTACTTCCCTGAACTACCCTACTACTCCTCCCCTCATTTCCCTCCCTCTTTTCTTACCATTTTCTCTACTATCACCCCCCTTATTTTCTCTCACTTTCACTACTTCTCCCTCAATTCCCTTTACAACCACTTCCTCTCACTTCCCGTTTACCTCCTTCACTTACTTTCTGCCCCTCCTCTCATGTATCCTACTTCTCATCCACCTTTCTCGTCATTATCCCTACTTTCCCAGTTATCACTTCCCCTCACCTTATCGCCGCACATGCCCCACTTGCCATTCCCCTTTCCTATTATTTCCCATACTTTCCCTCTTCTTATTTTCCCTAATTTCTTTCCCCTCACTCCCCCTACTTCCCGATCCTAATTTTATCGCACTTACACTCTTCTTTTATATTTGCCCTACTTTCTCCCACTTCCCCTTATTTATTCTATTTCCCCTCTCGGGCAAAAAGTATGACGAAAGGACTGAAAATAGAAATTGGCAAAAGTTCCATAGTAGGATGTAACCGGGAGTTGAAAGAAACTCGCATCGGCATCCATGTAACGTACCTTAATTTTTAGGGCTTCTCACCCCTGGGCAGGAACGCGGATATTTATGGTTAGGTATCCGTCCGTCTCTCTGATGTACTTTTTTCCCGGGAGGGGAAGTAGAGGAAGTAGAGGGAATAAGACGTAGTAAGAGGAAATGACAGGCGGGGAAGTGAGGGAAAATTAAGGATGGGAAGTAGTGGAAGTAATAGGGAAGTAGAGGAAAATAGGGAAGGTAAATTATTGGAAATAAGAGGAAAAGTAGGGAAAGTATGAGAGTAAGGGGAGTGGATATGAGAGTAGGGGTAGTAGGAGTAATTAGGGGAGGAGCATAACGGAAATGAGGGCAATAGCAGGGAACTAAGATGAAGTGGGGAATTTTCTGTGCTGGTAGCGATGAGGGTATGCGAAATGAGGCAGCAGTAGAGGTAATGAGAGCAAGTGAGGAGAGAGGAAGTCGGATAAATGAGGGGATAGGAATTAGGAGAAATTAGGGGAGAGAAAGTAGATGAGAAGAAATAAGGGAGGGAAAGTAGTGGAAGTTAGAGGAGAGGAAGTGTGAGAAATCAGAGGACGGGAATTAGGAAAATCAGAAAAAAGGAAGTAAGGGAAATAATGTGAAAGGGAGATGGGTAGTAGGGGAAGTATAGGAATGAGGGGTGGGGAAGACATGGATAAGTGAGTAGTGGTAATGAGGGAAAGGGAAGATAATAAGTAGGGTAAATAAGGGAAGGGGTAGACGAGAGGAAGAAGAGGTAACGGGAGGTGAAGAGAATAGAAGTGAAGTGAGAGGAAGTGGGGTTGAAGGGAAATGTGGTAGAATTAGAGAAAGTGAGGGCAAATGATGGGGAGGAAGTAGTGGAAATAATGGAAAGAGAGGTAGGAAAGTGAGAGGATGGGTGTTAGGGGAGTGGGAGTAGGGGAGGGTAGGGAGGGTGTTGAAAAAGGGAACTGAGGGGAATGGGGTAGTGAAGAAGTGAGGGAAAATAGAGAAGGGAAAATTAAGGGAAGAGGATGTTAAGGAGGGGGTTACTAAGATGGAGAAGTGGAAAGAGTGGAACTATGTGTGGGGAGGGTTAGTATGGGTGTGAATGTGTGAGAGGGGACGATTTAAATTACGTAATTAGCGTCTTAACGGGATACGAAACCAATTTTATCACCCGTTTGGTAATGAGATGAGGAATAAGGATTCTTTGGTAGGTTTTTGTGAACTTGGTGGCGATTATGAAAAGCGGAAAGTCGCGAATGCTGGGCGTGCATTATCCCACGGGGTTAAAGGGCATTCCTGACGTTCCTATTCGTCGGTTTTGGCACGACAAGCCGGTGTCAAGTAGTGTCATTGAATAGCAGTTTCCTGTATCAAAGCCGATCTGCTTATAAGGTATAACCTGACCCCAGTTGCAATGTCACTTTAGTTCCCAATTTGTCACATTGTATTAGAGAGTCTCTATAAGTAATTAAGTAATGAAATTCTACGATACTGTCGTATAATTTTCAATGAGAGGTCGTCCATAAACTTTTACCATTGTTGAGATATTTTTGACCCCCCTCTTCCTTGTTGAGGACCTCAGTTCTGTCTTGTGCCTCCCACACTGCGAAAAGTACGTAGCCCTAAATTATCACAAAATCGTGAAATAGGGTGAATAGTGACGAACATGGCGGTCAAGTCGGAATATATATATATATATTGTATTTGTAACAAAATTTCTGAATTTTCAGCCAAGAAAGATTTTCTAACAAAATAGATGAATGTTCAAACCCAAAAAGATAAATGTTTAACAACAATATTGATTTTCAACCAGATAGTTGCATTAACAATTAAATAGTTGGACTTTCAAGCAAAAAAAAAGGTTCATTTTCTACCAAGGAAGATAAATTTTTACCCAAGAATAATCCTATTCCCTAACCAAATAGATAAAATTTCAATCAGGAAGAAGGATTTTAAACTAAATAGTTGAATTTTCAGCCAAAAAGGGTATTTATTGGACCGAAAATTGAACTAGAAAAAAAATTTAATTTTAAAACAACCCGAAATTTCAACATGTTGAATTAAACCAAAGAAGACGAATTTTTACCAAGTAATTTAATTTTCTACCTAATTTTTTAATTTACAAGGCAATCAGAAAATTTTTTTAAAAAACAGATCAATTTTCAACTAGAATGACAAATCAATTGTAGCAATTTTTTAAAAGTTGTTAAACGATAAACCAAGTAGTTTATTTTTCACACAAAAAATTACGAATTATCAACAATAATACATTAATTTTCAACCGAACAGTTTGATTTTCTACCAGAAAGGATGACTTTTCAAATAATAAAAATGTCTTCTTCTACCTTTTTCTACTTCTCAAAAAAATTAACTTTTGGTCCAAAAGAGCGAAATTTTCGAAAAACTAGTTGAATTTTCATCCAAAAAAGACGAATGTTTCTAGAAGCCAAAACATTTGAGTTTCCAACCAAAAACGATGACTTCTTGACAAAATTTTTGAATTTCCGTCAACATTATTAAAATTTCAACCAAATAATAAAATTTTCAACAAAAAAAAAAGTGGAGACTCAACCAAGAAGTTGATTTTCAATTAAATACCTCAATTTTCAACCCAAATAGACAAATTTTGAACGAAACATTTGAATAATAGATTCAATGCCCTCACGATGATTCATTATGACAAATTAAAATTTTAAAGCTTTTTTCGGGTTTCAATCGTGAGCAAAACTATGCATTGAAACCCGAAAAAAGCTTTAAAATTTAAATTTTTAATTTATCAGAACATTTGAATTTTCACCAAAAAAATTCATTTCCTTGACCAAAAATTGAACTACTTTGATGAAAATTGGTCGAAAATTATTTTTTTTTGTTTTGTATCAATTTATTCCTCTTGGTTCAAAATTCAACTATTTGGTTGTATATTTATATACTTTCTTGAAAATTCATCTGTTTTGGTAGAAAATAATTTTTTTGGATAAAACTGCAATGGTTTAATTGAAAAGTAATCAGTTTTAATTGAGGATTAAGCTAGTTTTTCGAAAATGCGTCTTTTTAATTTGAAATCAATTACTAAATTTGTTGTGAAAAATGCATCCTTCTGGTTGAAAATTAATTTTTTCATTTAAAAATTTAATTATTCCATTTTTCTTAGAAAATAAGTCTTCTTCAGTTGAATCTTCTACTGCTTGATCAATAATAATTTATATACTTTGCTGAAAATTCTTTTTTTTTAGTAAGAAATCAATTTTTTATTTGTTAAAAATGTTTGGTTTTATTAATCTGTCTAAGTTGAGGATTCAAAATTGAACTGTTTTTGTTTGAAATTTGAATATTTTTTACTTGAAATATCAACTATTACATTTTTTGTTAAAAATTAATCTATTTAGGTTTGAAAATTCATTTTCGTTTTGTTACACTGAGAAACTTTAGGTTAGAAAAATTACTAAAACGGATAGCAAATGGGGGCAAAATGCTTAAATTTTGACATTTTAATACATAAATAATAAGTTATACTATTTTTATAAGAAGATTTCCTATTTGGTAATAGCAATCCTTACTATTCTCTGTAGTAAAATCCGATGTAGGAAAAATTAGTAGAGAAATTAATAAATTGTACAAAAAAAAAATATAAGTAATAAGTATTTTAAATAACATAATATACTAAATATGTAGAAGAAATTACTATTGTCTGTAGGAACACGATGTGAATTATGGACATTTCCTACTTTTTGTAACAAAGGTTAATACCAATTATTAAATTTGGTCCTAAATATTACTAACTGATTTAGCAGAAAGTATCGAGCCTTGGACCGAGCGCGGCCGAGTGCATCTGACGTTTGTCGATCGCCGATCATATTTTTAGGTTGCGAAAATGACATCTAATTTATGTTTCAATGCAAAATCCGCAAAAAAACATAATTTAAAAAAAAATATTCACTTATTTTAATTACATTAAAAATTTTGTTGTTTAAAATTTTAAAAATATCATGAATATTAATCAATTAAGGATTAAATGAATTAGAACCAATAAACTTTCTATCATTTAGGTCATATGGAAGTTTTCATTCTGAGTCCCACAACGTCTTATAGGTAGATGGATCATCGCCCGACTGCTGTCCCGGAGACGCGTGTTCGATTCCCGCCAGCCTTCGTTTTCTTCTAACCCGATTTTTCTGTTTCAGCTTTATAATATAAAATACTATCTTTTAAGAATATATACATATATGTAATTTCTAATGTTGTCAATTCTTAATTTAAATAAATGTGAATTATGCGTTAAATGTAGAACATGTGTGTAGGTAGGCTTGTGTGAAAGTTTGCAACACGTATTTATTTTTTTTACTATTCCCACTGTAGCAGATTTTGCTAACCAGTTAGTAATTCGGTGCGCACGGTCCCTGCGCATCATTTTACTACAGCACTTTGTAAATACTGTTATCTTCTACATATATTAATCCAACAAATTTACTATTTTCTCCTACCAAAATTGGTAACTAGTGCAGACTTGCAGTTTTACTACAGAGGTTAATAAATACTTCAAATGTCTTTTACAATAAATGCAATTTTTTTAACTTTTATTCCAATATATTTTATAATTCTTTAAGTAGCTACGAGTTACTATTGAGGTTAGTAAATATTATTAAAATTTGCTTTTTGCCTCTCATTGCAAAGTTCAGATAGTGAAATCTAGTGTGATTTTTAACAAGAAATACAAACAAGGGTTTCTCAGTGTATAACTTGAAAATTTGGTTAGAAATTAATTTTGTGTTGGCAATTCATACTTTTGGGTTAAAATTTTAACTGTATTGTAGCAAACTTGCTTTTTTGACTGGAAAATTCATCTTTTTCGGTTGAAAGTTCAACTAATTGTTTGAAAATTGAACTACTTCTTCAACTCAGAAGAAATAGTGATAATTATTGACTGAATAAATTCACGAGAAAAATTTCGTTGGCAAAAATTAGGTAAAATAGGGGGGGGGGGGGGCAAAACTTACGGGCTCTAACAGAGGGGTGGTACGTGGTTCAAAATTTCCGAAAAAGTGTACGTAATTTATGCACCGCCCCCAAATGACGTCACAGGATTTTTGTTCGCGATTCCTGTGGGAATTCCAAACTAGCTCAACAACAATCTTCTCCCGTATTCCGATTTCTGGACGAAACCTTACTTCTGCCTTTGAAATCTTATCGGCAGTGCTAATATCACCAGCTAGGTATTTATATTAAATACCAAGCGAACCTCGTAACCAAATTATAACCCCATTGACTCGAGTGCTACTGTCTAAAACGCATCTCGTATGAACACTTGAGTAACATATATATAGCCCAACTATAATATAGCCTCGAAAAGCATCTGCGATAGCAATTTTGTGGAGACTCAATTTCAGGTGAAAATCCATGTATGGGAAGAGAGTGAAAGACGGTATTGAAGGAGTGAATCGGAGATTTTTCAAGCTGAACAATTTCAGACCAATATTTGAAATGAAAATAAAGGAAATCTAATCTTGATCATAGCCTAGTTTTATGTTAACCATTAATTATAAACGCGATTTTTTTTTTGGAGGGACCCACATACTAGAAGTTCCGTGCGGTCTGGGAGACCGCACGGCCATATGTACTCACTAATTTGTTACTTCTTGCTCAATTGAGGGATAATCGGGAGGTAACATTTTTCTGGGACGGCCGTGTTCCGTTCTCTGGGGTACGCGCATCAAGCTTAAATCACTTTTTGTGTGACATCTTGCGTTTTTCACACCTTTAAGTAAATTGAAAAAGAAATAAACAGTTTTGGCGCTACCGTGGACGTGCGGTTTGGGGACCGCTTATGTGCTTTCGATTTATATTACACAACTAAAACTAAAGCTACTAATAACGGCAGCCTCAAGGAAGGCATGATCGGATAGGGACACACATATTAGAAGCATTGTGCGGTCTGTTAAACCGCACGACCGTACTAAGTGGTTGGTACAGGGTGGCCGTAGGCTAGGGCAAACCTGGCCTACGTCTATTTCTAATTTCTATTTCCTGATTTATATCTATTTCTGCATTTTCTTGATTTTTTAAAAATATTTTAGAGTATTTTGAAACATTTCGAAAAATTTTTTAATACATTCCGATAATTTGAAGTTAGTCCAAAAGATTTTAGAGCTTTTGAGGTATTTTCTAAACATTCGAGAAATTTTAAAAATTTTTATCAAGTTTCAAGGGAGCTTCAAAGATTGCAAAATTTTTGGAATATTTCAGGGTATTTTAAAAGATTCCAAGAAATTTGTAATATATTTTAATAATTTGAAAGTATTACAAGGGATTTTAATGATTTTCAGGTATTTTTGAAACAAATAAGAAATTTTTAAGAGCTTTACAATGTTTTCAGGGATTTCAGAAGATTTCAAAATATTTGAAATATTTCAGGGTATATAAAATATTCCAAGGAATTTTAAATAGATTTTAATAATTTGCAAGTATCCCAAACGATTTTGAACGATTTTTGGGTATTTTTAAAACATCCACTGAATTTTCAAGATTCTTATGAAGTTTCACGACATTTCAACAGATACAAAGGGATTTTGAATATATTTCCATAATTTGTTGGGATTTCAAAGGATACGAAATATTTCAAGGTATTTTAAAAAATGTTAAGGAATTTTCAAGGTTTTCATAATCAAGGGATTTTTAAATATTTCAAAGGATTTTAAACATTTGAAAGGGTTCCGAATATTTGTAGGTATTTTAAAAGATTGCAAGGAATTTGGAATGTTTTTAAATAATTTGAAGGTATTTTAAAGGAATTCGAAGATTTTTAAGGATTTGAAATATTTTAGGGTATTTTAAAGGATTCCACGGAATTTTGAATATGTTTCAATAATTTGATGAAATTTCAGAGGAAATGAAATATTTTATGAGATGTAAAAAAAAATTGAAAGAATTTTCAAGAGCTTTAAAAAGATTCAAGGAATTTCAAAATATTTCAAGGAATTTCGAAAGATTCGAAAGGAATTGAAATATGATTGGGGATTCTAAAAGATTTCTAGCTATTTTAAATATATTCAAATAATTTGAAAATATTCCAAACGATTTGATGAATTTTAGGGTATTTTTAAAATATTCCACGGATTTTTCAAGGTTTTTATGAATATTTAAGTGTTTTGAGAAACTTTCAAGGGATTTTAAAAGATTTCAAGGGATTTCAAAAGATTTCAAAGGATTTGAAATATTGCAGGTCTTTTTAAATGATACAGAGAAATTTTAAATACATTCCAATAATTTTAAAGTATTCCAAAGGATTTTAAAGATTTTAGGATATTTTTAATACATCCGAGGAATTTTCAAGATGTTTATAAACTTTCAAGGTATTTCAAAAGATTTTAAGGGATTTCGAAAGATTTCAAGGACTAGATGGTGATGTGAATTAAAACATTTTTCAAATTTTTTTTTTTGCTGAAAAAAGATCTTCTCCTTTCGCCCCGCTGGAAATCGAACAACAGAACTTCTGAAAAAAATTATTGAAAATAATTTTTGATTTATATCTCTATCCAGTCTGAAAAGCCGTTAAAAATTTCTGCTATTCTCTGATGATAACACAGATTCCTTAAAAAATTTGATTTGTACCACCTAGCAAAATAAAGCGTGCATTTTCTGAAAAAAGTTTCTTTTGATCTCTCCACTAGCTTATTGGGAAAGCACCCGAACGGCAATTGAAAGGTCTGTGGTTCGATTCCCAGCGAATCTAAAGAAGATCTTTTTTCAGAAAAAAAAGTTATTCACGATTTCAAAGAATTTATTCTCAATACTTGATTTTGACTGATTTAAATTTAGAGTCTAACACATTATTCTATTTTTTGTTACAGCTTGCCATACAAACGAATTTAAATGTAGAAATCAGCAATGCATAGACATTAGACAGTATTGTAATGGTGTACCAGACTGCTCAGATGGCTCGGATGAAATAAAATGCCGTAAGTATATTTCAGTCGTCTATAATAATTTTTTGATTAGCTGATGCTTATCGTTTTTGACAATGGTGCATTGATAAAAAAACAGAAGATGTAACATAATCCCTCTTTTATTAAAAAAAATGAGATTAAAAATTTTCATGTAAATAGTTTTGCCCGCTTTCTATGGACTAGATTAAATTTATTAATCGAGTCGTTAAAAAAGTGCGGCGGAAGAGTTATTAAAATGAATATAAAAGGAAACGTTTAGAGGGCGTCAAAAACTTGCTTTTGTTCAGTAATGTTGATGCATGTTGACCTGCCGTAGCATTATGCACATCTTTTGTGGATATGCGCCATTGTCCTGAATGCAAAGAACGACTATATGGTTTTTTTTATTCTTTATTTTTTATTTTTTATTATGTATACCCACGAGCACGGCATTTTCTGCGTCAATAGAGATCAATGTTATGCACCTTAGCTTTGACTTTTTCGTTATTGTTATGTTTATTGGTATTCCGGAAACAGCTATTTTTTACGAAAGATGTCCATTTTTTGGCATTTAAAATTATATTCACAGGGATCACAGTTTGTCTCCTTTTTTACCAAATCTTCTTTCTTCGTCCTAAATTTGAAAAATCCACTAAAACGCCTAAAATCGAGAAATTTTTGTCCAATTTTTCTATTTTTCTCCTTTCTTATAAGGCTCTGATCCATTTTTTAAATCATGAACATCAAATCTTTAGACTTTTCATAGAGTATTTATTATTTAGAATTTATTGTTTTTTTTTCATTTTTATTTTTTTAGAATAAATATAATGTAGGTTGTAATATTTAATTCAAATTGAGACGCTTCAAATTAGAAATATTTCAATTAAAAATATTGAAAATTATAGTTGCAAACAAAATAGTTGAATTTTCAACTGAAAAGATTAATTTTCTACCAAAAAAAAAGACTTTTCTCACAGCGAAAAAAGACGAATTCTCAACAAAAAATTTAGTAGTTGTTGATTTCAACGCAAAAATATTTTTAATTTAAAATCAAAAATGTTGAAATCATTTTAAAAATAGGATTTTCCAATTAATGATTTTTCATCCAAATTATTCGACTTCAATTAAAACAGTTGAATTTTCAACAAAAAAGTTTATTTTCAACCAAATAGTTCAATTTTCTACAAAAATTGTTTAATTTTCAACCTAAAATGACGAATTTTCAAAAAAATTACGTTTTAAACCAAAGAAATGGATTTTAATGAAAATGGTTCTTCAAACCAAAAAGTGATTTTCGAATAAAGCATCTCAATTTTTAACCAAGTGTTCGAGCTTTCACATCGAAAATTTTTTAAATATTAAATCAAAAACAGTTGAATTCATCCAAAAAATACCAAAAAGTTCAATTTTCTACAAAAATAGTTTAATTTACAACCTAAAAAGACCAATTTTCCAGAAAATAGTTACATTTTAAACCAAAGAAATTAATTTTCAACTAAATTGATGATCCTTCAACACAACACATTTCTTTAAATAATTTTGCTTAATTATTAACCAAATGTGATAGTTGGTATTTCAACCAAATTTTTTTCAAATATTAAATCAAAAAGAGTTCAATTCATTAAAGAAATAGGATATTTTAATTGTTAATGTTTCAACCAAATTGTTGAATTTTCAAGACAAAAAAACAAATTTTCAACAACAAAGATCATTTTTAACCAAATAGTTGAATTCTTCACAAAAATTTAACTACCAACCAAATAGTTGAATTCTCCACAAAAATTCAACTATCAACCAAATATTTCAATTTTCTAAAAAAATAGTTTAATCTTCAACCTATAAAGACCAATTTTCAACGTAATAGTTAGATTTTCAATCAAAGGAATCAAATTTTAACTAAAATGGGGAATCTTGAAACAAATTAATTTTTAATAAAGTAGTTCAACTTTTGACCATGTAGTTGAATTTTTAACCAAAAAAGATCAATTCTCCACGAAAAATGTAATGGTTAGTACTTTAACCAAAAAAGATTGTGAATTTTAAATCAAACAGTTGAATTCCTATAAAAGTACGATTTTTCAGTTATCAATTTTTCCACAAAATTATTGAAATTTCAAACCAAATGGACGAATTTTCAACAAAAAGTTGAATTTTCAACAAAAAAGTTAATTTTTATTTAAATAGTTGAATTTTTAACCTGAAATGACGAATTATTGACAAAATAGTTACATTATCAGTCAAAAAATTTAATTTTCAACTAAAATAATGAATCTTCAACCAAAGTTGTAAATAAAAGTTTTAGCTTTAAAAAAGTTTGAAATTAAAAACGGTTAAATTTATCAAAATAATACGACTTTTTAATTTTTTTTCCACCAAAAACAGATTTTTCAGACCAGAAGGAAAAAGAAACTTGAAGCAAATTATTGAATTTTTAAGCTTAATATACGAATTTTTTACAATTTAGTTGAATTTTTAAGCGAATGAAAGAATTTTTGACCAAAGTAGTTGACTTTTCCTTCCAAATGGACAATTTTTCAACAAAACAGTTGAATTTTGAACTATGAGGGATGACTTTTCAACACAATTATCGAAGTCTCAACAGAATAATTAAATTTTTTTGCAAAATAATCGGATTTTTAACCAGAAAATATTAATTCTGAATCAAAAATATAATAGTAGACTTTTCAACCAAAAGCCAGCAATTTGCAATGATAGGATTTTGATTAATTTTCAATACTTTTAAAATATATATAATTCCGGTACAAATAGCCCCTTTTCCAGGTCCCGCTATTTGGACAGGAAAAGTCTAGCTATTCGTACCGAGATTTCGGTATACGTAGGATATTAAAAAAATTATCTTCATAATTTAATCATTGATTCTTGATACCCATATGATATGAAAAGTTTTTAGCAATAAATAAAATTCCCTGTTAAACCCCTCATTTGGAAAAAAATATTTTTTTTACCTATAATTGAACTACGCTGTGATCCCTGCATGAATAGCAAATAGCTTCAATGTGTCGGTTTCTCCATTTTACAAGTTTTAAATCTGAAATAATTATTCAATTAAAAATTATTTGATTGAAAATAAAATTTTTGAAATAGCAGTTCCCGGATAAAAAT
Organism: Andricus quercusramuli; assembly: GCA_932178445.1. Classification (NCBI taxonomy): domain Eukaryota; kingdom Metazoa; phylum Arthropoda; class Insecta; order Hymenoptera; family Cynipidae; genus Andricus; species Andricus quercusramuli. Next base: position 29,478 of record CAKNXH010084424.1, read on the forward strand.
GAGTGTTCTATTTGTTCGTAATAGTATTTGTTATTCTATATATTCGGGTGACTCTAATCAGTGTCTATTATGCACCTCTCATTAGTTGAATTTACGGAGAAAAATAATCAGTTAAGTGTAAAAATGTCCGAAACGTTTGAAAACTCCTTTCTATTAGTTAGACTAATATTCATTTATTATTTCTTTATTAATTGAATAGAGTCAGTTCTTTCTTATGAAATAGAATTTGTCGAGTAAAATATATTTCATTGAGAACCCATTAGGATCCCGGCTAAAGTCCTGCTAAAGTACTGGCTGTGAAACAAGTCAGTACTCAAGTACCATATTTTCTGAAAAATTTGACAAAAGTACAAAATTACTAGAAAAATTCCATTTTATTTTTTTTCCAAATTTTTACGAATGCTAATGGGATTTATGTTCAGAAAAAGTACTCATTGAAGAGGGCCAAAGTTTTGAGTTTTACAGTTAAAAATTCTGTCATTTTGATGTTTTACTTTCAAAACTTCTTCAATTTGGAATTAAGAATTGGATTTCTGATTTCCAAAATTATCAAGATTCAAGAATTTCTATTTATAAATCTTCAAAATTCCAGGATTTACAGTTGTAAATCTTTAAAATGGAATAATTTTCATATTTGAAAATTTATTATAAAAAATGATGCAAAGTTTAAGTTTTATAATTGAAAATTCTGTAATTTTGTTGTTTTATTTTCGGAATTTCTTCAATTTGAATGATTCGGAATTGAAAGCTTGACTTTTGATTTCCCAAATTAATCGAAATCCTAAAAATTTGATAATTTCTATGTATAATTCTTAAAAATTGAAGACTTTTCAATTACAACTCTTCAAAAATTTAAAAATTTGAATGATAAATCTTCAAAATTGAAGAACTTCCAAGCTTAACCATTTGCAATTAAAAATGGTGTAATTTTGATGATTTACTATCGTAGTTTCTTCAATTTCGAATGTTTAGAACTAAAAACTTCATTTTTCATTTTCAAAACCATCCAAATTTAAGAATGTTTATTTATGCGTCTATAAAATTGAATATTTTTCAATTGTAGGACTTCAAAATTGTAAAAATTTAAATTCTCAATCTTCAAATTTAAATAATTACTAATTCTATTTTTTCAAAATTTAAGAATTTTCCATTGTCACTCTAAAATTGCCGAACTTGGAATTGTGAATCATTTAAAATTAAAGAGCTTTTAATTTTGAAAATTTAAAAGTAAAAATTATGCAAGTTTTAAGTTTCAAAATACAAATTTCTGTGATTTTAGTCCTCTATATTCGAAATTATTTTAATTTGGAAGATTTAGAATTGGAAATTTGACTTCTAATCTCCAAAATCATCAAAGCTTAAGAATTTTTATTTATGCATCTTTAAAATTGAAGAGTTTTCAAATTTGAAAATTAACAAGTAAAAATTATGTAAGTTTTAGGCTTAAAAATTTAAAAAACTCTACTTTTGATGATTTAAATTCGAAATTTCTTTACTTTGGAAGATCTAGATTTGAAAACTAGAATTTAAAACAAATTTTGAATGACAAAAATCTAACAATTTTAATTTACAAAATTGCAAAATTGAAGAGTTCTCAATTATAATTCTCGAAGATGGAACTGCTTAAAAAACATTTATAACTACATTATTTCAAATTATCCACATTAAAAATAGAAGGAACCTAAATTGGAAATCTTCAACATTATCAAAGAGAACTTGGAAAATATGTTTCAAAATTTTATTATTTTAAACTATAAACACTCAAAACTTATTTAAATTTTAAATTTCTTCAAGTTGGAAATTTTACAACAAAAAGAATCTTGAAATTCTATCTTCAAAAGAACCGTAAAAAATTTGTGCTAAAAAAATGAAGTGAGACTTTTCCGGTATTTTTGCCCTAAAAAAGTCCTGGTGAAACGGGACATATTTCAAACTTTTCTAGTGCTTTCTTCCTATTTCTGCAGTATTTTTTTTAGGGCAGAAGTGCCATCAGAAATTGTAAAAATTTCAAATAAAATAAAAAGGAACTTTTTTTAGTATTTTCATCCCTATTTGGACTTGAAAGTTTTTTAAGAAAAGTTGGTTCTCAAGTACTGATTTGTCTCATACCCAGTACTTTAGCCGATCTTGAGCCGGGATCCCAATGTTACTTTTTTACTCGAGATATTATTAAAATTGTATTTTTTTTGTAAAAATGTATAATTTAAAAATTTTTTTGAATATTTGAAATCTATCAAAAACTTGTTCCTCGTAGAATCTTGGACCCTGACTTATTATTTAACTATTTCTCTCTGTACTGTAGAAAATGGATTTCACATACGTGTACAAATAACTGTGAACGTGATTCTCTTACGTGGAAGTGAATACATTTTTACAGTTAATATTCTTTTAATGTATGTGGTTTGAACGAATGGGTTATTTCGCACTATTGTCAACGCATTAGTATTATTTTGAACACGCACGTTTTTTTAAAGTATACCTGCACGTATATGTGTCTGCTAAATAAGTGTATTAACTATACATATGGCGCCCCCCCCCCGCGGGGGGTGTGTTTTTCGAAAAAATAAATTTCATTTTTTTTCAAATCGGTCAATATTAACCCGTGCCCGCGGACATTCGAAAGCTCATTTTTCGAAAAAATTAAAAAGGAAGTAGTTTTTATTAACTTTTTGTGAATTAAGGTATAGTCACTTCCTAATGAATGTTCCTGGAATAATTTTCACCCAATAGACTTTAGTTTTGACACCCCCTTCGCGCTTGTATTGTGCCCGGAATATGCCCCAAAAATGCAAAATAGCAGTTTTATGTAAAATTCATGCTAAAGACTATATTGTTTTAAATTTTATCAAAATTAATTATGTTTATTCGATGAATCATAAGTTTCCAAGTATTTAATTGACCGACTTTCAATTTTTCAAACAATTATTATTTGTTTAAACAATTTTTTCTTGTCTGTAAATTCTGAAAAATAATTATTTTTGGGGATAAATTATACAGTTGATGAATTTCAAGAATACTATTTCTTCTTTAACATATTTGGCAATTACTTGATCAATTTTAAATTGTTTAAATACTTTTTCCCCAGTAAATAGTAGAAAGTTATTATTTTCTGCAATTAATTACGCAATCAACGAATTTTGAGAGTAATATATTCTTTTAACGCTATTTGTCAATTATATAATATGTTAAACAAGAATTATCATTCTTGGAATTCATCAACTCTATCATTTACTCTAAAAAATAATAACTTCTCACGATTTATGGGCAACAAAAAATTGTCCGAAGAAATAATAATTATTCGAACAATTTAAAAGTACCTAAAAAATACTTGGGAACTTGTGACATATCGAATATGAATATTTGGTTTTGAGAGAATTAAAAAAATACAGTTTTGAGCATGAATTTTACATTAAAGTGCTATTTTTCATTCCTTGGGGCATTTTCCGGGCACAATACAAGGGTTTGGGGAAGCCAAAACTAAATTTTATTGGGTAAAAATTATTTCTTGGCCATTCCTTAAGAAGGGACTAAACTTTAGTGTACAGAAAATTAGTAATAAGTACTTTGTTTTCAAATAAAAAAAAACTAGCTTTTACCAGTTAGAATCCATTTCAATTTCAGAAAACCCGGGGCAAGGGTTAATGTTGACTAATTTGAAAAAATAGGGAATTTCTTTTTCCGGAAAACGATCAAACTTTGGACCACCCTTATATACATTTTTGTGAAATATGACTTGGTCTCGTAGTATTTTTGTGATTGTATTTTTGTGATTATATTTTTGTGATTGTATTTTTGAGATTATATTTTTGTGATTGTATTTCAGTGTTTTTGGTTTATCATTGACATTAGCAAGTGACGATAACAGAAATTATCTATTCCATATAAAATTTGACACTGCTGTACACAGACGGTTGCTTGACCTTAAATGTACTCATAAATGGAAAAGTAAATTAGCAATGAATCAAGAAGATATTAGTCTAAATACGGTCGATATAAAATATTTTCTTGATCTAAGAAAATAAAAAAAAAACTCACATTTTTAACCAAAATGTTGAATTTTCAACCAAAAACGATCAATTTTCAACCAATAATAGAATAAATCAATTTCCAGTTTAAAAAATTAATTTTCATTTAAAAAAACGAATGTTCAAGAAAATGGTTGAAATTTCAACCAAAGATAAATATCTTCAAATAATAAAATTATTTTCTGACAAAGTAGATCAACTTTTAACCAAGCAATTAAATTTTCAATGAAGAATATCAGTTTTCTACTAAAAATTCCAAATTTTAACAAAATACATTAATTTTCTACCAAGCAGTTGAATCTTTAACTTATAAACGATAAATTTGCCAAACAAAAATGGAATAGTGAGGTTTTCAGATGAAAAAATTAATTTATAACAAAACAGTTCATTTTTAACCTAAGAGTTTAATTTTCTACCCAATTCTGGAATTTTAAAGCCGAAAAGATGAACTTTCTATAAAATAGCTAATTTTCTACCCAAAAATATGAATTTCCAAACAAACGATGAATCTTCAAAACAAATGAATTTTCAACAAAAGAGTTTAACTCAAAAAATGATTTTTTAATCAAGAAGATTAATTTTCTAAAAATGGAATAGTTGTATTTTTAACCAAAGACTTGAATCTTTAATCAAAAAAATAAATTTTCACCAAACTAGCTTAATTTTAACCAAATAGCTGAATTTTTAACAACAAAAAAGATTTGTCATGGAAATAGTTGTATTTTTACGAAAATAATAGAATTTTAAACTAAATACTAGATTCTTTAACCAACCGAGGTAAATTCTGAACCAGAATTTTAATAGTAGTCTTTTCAGCTTCAATTAATTGAATTCTCTTATTAGGTTTAATTAACTTAGTTCGCATTTAAGCAAAAAAACGATAAAGAGGGGAATAACGGTAATTTTATTGAAAACAGAGGAAAAGAAGAATTCTTTAAAGAATGGGAAAAGATTCAATTCGAACCAATGCGAAAAATTTTCCACATTTCGTTCAATCCAAATCTGTCAAAATCCAATCCGACTCAATCCGGTTCAATCCGAAGTTCCAATCCAAAGAAATCCAAACAGAATTTTCAATCCGAGTGAATCCGAACTCGGATTGACCTAAAACGATTTTCAATCAGAATAAATCCAATTCAATCCGAATTTGGATTCATTCGAATTGAAAATGCAGTGTATATCAATCCGAGTTCGTATTTATTCGGATTGAAACTTTGGTTCGGATTGGTTTGTTTTGTAATTCGAATTGAACCGGGTCGAGTCGGATTAATTTTTCAACGATTTGGGTCAAAATAAAAGTAAAACTTTCTTCGGATTGGTTCGAATTGACTCGGATTGATTCGGATACAGATTCCGGAATGATTCTGATTGGTTCGGAAAGAATTCGTATGCGATACTTTCGCTAGGGTCGTCAGCTAACTTCACACTGGCTCTGATCCGCTCCCTGATTTTTATTATTCAAGAACATTTTTTTTAGAAAAAAAAATGGTCTTGGATCAAAAAAATAATGTACAGTCCGTATTCAGACCAATATTTTCTTGATTCAATATGCTAATTTCTTTTTCGTGTACATGCCGGTACATTACGCACGTGCGGATATGCATGTTTCCTATAGGCGCCACTGCTAATGTTACCTTTACTCGGTTATTATTTATTACGGTCAGCATTGCACGTCACCCTGGTCTCGCATGTGAATGCCCCGCAACTAATAATGAATAAGCCTTCGCATATTACGATGAGCTCAATAATTATAATAGCTGTGACGATAATAATAGCGTGCATCAGGAAGAAAGGCAAGGACGTTGCACTCGATCCTTCATTTTTACCCCGAAGACCAAGCCTTTAAAAAAGCACCCTTTTTCCAATATATTTTCAGGTCTCGGACTCACGAGACTATTGTCACTTTTTCAAACTTTTTTTTCAATCGAATACTTTGAACAAATAATTTTTGAAGTGCAAGAAAAAATCTGCCTTGGCCCGGATTTGAACCGGGAACGCCACTTTCCATGAGTGGAGCTTTGACCAATTTACGTCACCGAAGCCTCAGCAGATATTTCCTTGTTCTTCATAGCTACCTTTTCACAGGGGAATATTATACGTTTTTCTTTACTGCAACAAATGTGCCATTTTTAGTCAATAAGGGTTTAATCTGATTAATATTTGGAAGATTATATTGAAATTTGAAATAATTAAAAAATTTTAAAATTTGGACCCTAACATCTTCAACTGGTAATAACATTTTGTAAAAAGGTGGCTATGAAGAACAAGAAAAGATCTGCTAAGGCCTCTGTAATTCGTTAATTCTCCACTCATGCATAGTGGCGTTTTCCGGTTCGAGACCGGGCTGAGGCAGATTTTTTCTTGTTTTTCTGACATTATTTTTCCAAAATAATCGTTTCAATATCGAAATTGGTATTAATTGAAAATGTAAAAACTCTTGGCGTAACCTTTTTAAATGGTTATAACGGTTATCCCGGATGTCAATGACATTTAAAATATTTCAGGGGATTCCAATAGATTTCAAAATGAGTTATAAGATTTCAAGAGATTTTAAAGTTTTTAAGGGATTTACAAAGATGGATGAGTTTTTCAGGAATTTTTAGAGGATCTCACCAGATTTTAGGGCTTCTTAAAATATTTTAACGGATTTCAGAGTTTTTAAGGTATTTTAAAAGATTCGAAAGAATTTCATGCGATTTTATGGGAGATCCATTAGGGTGGTTCAAGAAAAGGTTTTTTTTCCTAAACTATTTTTCTACCATTTATCAAAATATATCCTACTGTTGACACTATTTTGGATTTCTCAAATGAGTCCGAGACCTGTATTTTAAATTACACAAAATTTTTCTTGAACCAAAATTCCCTCTTGCTTGTTTGACATGGTCAAGCGAAACATTGGTTTATACTTTCTAAATTAAAAAAATTTATTCCTGCAAAATAGAGCCTTCGTCTACGACCACTTCGGAACCGATTGTTGAGATCAGTTCGGAGGTGATGGATCCCAAGAAAAAAAATTGTACTCCTCTTGAATGGTCTTGTGAAAATGGCAAGGAGTGCATCACACTTTCCCAATTTTGCGATGGAGAACCCCATTGCATGGACATGTCTGATGAAGAGTATTGTGGTATGCACGCTGCACGCTTTTTTACTAACAAATTATTTTTTATTTCATCAATAAATTTAATTTCTTTCTCTGGAAATTCATGGATCGAAGCAGCATTTTTAGGAGACCTCATAAATAAATAAAAAGAAATTAATAGTATATAACGTCATAAGTAGAGTTAGTACAGGTCTTTACGGGGACATCAATGTCTGCAGGACGAGTTGTAAAACCATGGCCGAAAGTGATGGTTTTTTAGGTCGTCCTTGTGAACATTGAGCTCTACGTGAGTACCTGTCTAACCCTACGAGTGACGTACGATATTTCATTCAAAATCAGCATGTTATGAAGTGTTACGTCTAAGAAATTAGTCGTGATGTTTATAATATATTAGGTTGTAAAAAAATACAACTGACGTGGCAGTCATCTGCTTGGCTGTGATTGGTAATCTCGTATGGCACGAAATTTGAAAATAGTTTCGTCCGAGTGGTCATTTGTGGAACTAGTAATCTGGCAGTGTGGCGGCGTTTGGAACTATTAACCTGTCAGTCGCTGACACCGTTCTTTCACTTTTCAGAGGGCGTTATAGGCTCATAACATGGTGGTTTCGAATAAATATTTTTAAGGAAAATTTTTAACGGTTAAACGTTTAAACAATTCGAATAATTTCTACGTTCAGCAAACACACTTTGTGTAGTCCAGATTTAAAAATGTTTAGTCCGAAATCGAAAAGTTCAGTGGAAAATTAACTTTATTTTCTGAGCGAAAATTTATGTTCTCTATTCACCTCTCTTCATCATTTCCTTGTGGTTCCATTTAAATTCAAAATAAATTAATAGAGGCCAACAAGAAAATTCAACTTTCTTTTTGGTTGAATAGTCTACTATAATAGTTTTTATTGAGGATCCATCTTTTTTGGTTAAACATTTTATTATTTGGTTACATATTTAATTATTTCCATGAAAAATTGACAATTGTGTTAAGAAGTCATACTTTTTGATTAAAAACTCAAATTTTTTGTTGAAAATTCGTCTTTTTGGGTTAAAAATTAAATTATTAGGTAGAAAATTGGATTATTTGGTAGACAATTGAACTATTTGATTAAAAATGAACTATTTGTTTGAAAATTGGATTCTTTTGTTGAAAATTCATCTCTTTTGTATAGAAATTTGATCGTTTTTGGTTACAAATGCAATTGTTTGGTTGCAAAGTTAATTATTTTGATGAAAAATCAGCCATTTTATTAAAAAGTTATACCTCTTTTGAAAATAAACTTTTGTTTTGAAATTTTAAATCTTTCTTGACTCGGGTAAAAATTTGATCTTTTTTGTTTAAAAATGCTAGTGTTCGTTTGCAAATTTAATTATTTCGATCAAAATTTAACTATTTCATTAAGAAGTTATCCCTTTTCGTTGGGAATAATCTTTTGTTTTGAAATTTTTATTCTTTCTTGACTGAAACATGTTTCTTGATTGGAAATTTAACTTTTTTGAAGAAATTTCATCTCTTTTAGTTAGGAATTTGATATTTTTTGGTTAAAAATACAAGTGCTTGGTTGCAAATTTAATTATTTCGATGCAAATTTAACAATTTCTTCAAGAAATTATCTCTTTTCGTTGGAAATGATCTTTTATTTTGAAATTTTAAATCTTTCTTGACTGAAACATGTTTCTTGATTGGAAATTCAACTTCTTTGAAGAAATTTCATCACTTTTGGTTAGGAATTTGATCTTTTTTGGTTAGAAATACAAGTGTTTGGTTTCAAATTTAATTATCTCGATAAAAATGTAACAATTTTATCAAAAAGTTATTCTTTTTGTTTGAAAATTCAACGGTTTTGTTGAAAATTCATCCTCTTGGGTTGAAAATTCAACTGGTTTGGTGGATTATTCAACTATTTAGTTGAAAATGAATTTTTCGGTTGAAACTTTGATTCTTTCTTGACTGAAACATGTTTCTGGATTGAAAATTCAATCCTTTTGATGAAAATTCACCTCTTTTGGGTAGAAATTTTATCCTTCTTGTTTAGAAATGCAACTGTTTTGTTGAAAATTTATCTTTTTTGTTGAAAATTTATTTTTTGGTAGAAACATAAACTATTTGGTTAAAAATGAACTATTTTGTTGAAAATGGATTTTTTGGTTGAAATTTTGCTTCTTTCTTGACCGAAGCATGTTTCTTGGTTGAAAATTAAAATCTTTTGTTGATTTTTTTTTACTGAAAAATCGTTCTGGCCTGGAAATTTAATTGTTTTGGTCGAGGATTCAATTATTTTTTGAAAAATTCCTATTTTTTGCTTGAATTCAACTGTTTTTGATTTAAAATTAAAAGTATATTTTTGGTGGATAATTGATCTTTTTTAGTTGAAAATTAAACTGCCGGGTTAAAAGTTGAACGACTTTCTTCAAAATTAATTTTTGTGGTTGAAGAATCATCTTTTTGAACAATTCTCTCGAAACTTCGTCCTTTTTTGAGGTTGAAAATTAAATTTTTCACCTGAAAATTTACCTATTTCAATTTTTGTAGTAAATTGATCTTTTTTCTAGTTCAAAATTCGTCTTTCTGGTTATTAAATTAATCTCTTCTGATAGGCATTTCACCTTTTTTAGTTATAAATACAACTTTTGTCTGTTTTCGCTGAGGATTTTACTCTTCTGTTGAAAATTTGTTCTCTTTTTCGTTGAAACTTACTTTTTTTTTGATGAAAATTTATTATTCGATTTTTTGGCAAGAAAATAATCTTTTTTAGATAGAAAGTCATCTTTTTACGTAGTTAAAGAATGTAGAATTTGTTTAAAAAATGATCTATTTTGTTGAAAGTTCAATATTTCAACTGGAAATGTTCGGAATTTAAAACGTTTCAAACTGAATTCAATACAGTACTCGTGCTCACATTAATTCCATTTAAAAGAATTTATTATGCTATTTCTCCTGTTATCAATACCATTGAGAAAATGTTTTTTCTTCTAATTTTTAATTTCCTTCTGCAGGTGGTTTGAAATTATGTCTTTTGTTTTGAACGTTATCCAGAAAAACTAAACTACGTGAATTCGATTTAAATTTGAAAACAAGGAAGTTGAAAACGACTTAAGGTTCAACTAAATTTAAGAATAAGAGAATTTAAAAGCACGGATCTCGACGAATAAGAAATAATACAAAATAATTAAAGTCGCATTTCCAGGTCCCGGGAGTGTACCCGTCAAGTGGGAACTTCGCTGTGAATTTTTTTGTTAATTATTCTTTTTAATCGCCTGGGAACAGTCGCTAACAATATTAGAATAAAGCCACCAGAAAACGCTTATGGAATGACGACGGCTGCGAGCGACGTAAAAATTTCACTATCCACCAAAATCCCACCCCTTTTCATTGAAATTTACTCACGTTTATTAGCCGCCCTAATGACCGACCACATTTTAATCCGACATTAATCCCTCGAGACGCGGCTCGCCAAAAGTCGCCGCTGTCAGAAATTTCGTTTCGTTCTCGCGCTTTGCATTCACCGTTGCTAATTTTGGTCGAGAATTATAATATGTCACTTGTGAAATTGATCGAGCTACGTGGAAATTAAATTAAAGCCAATGGCTTCAGTTCCGCATTAATTATTGTTCAAATGACTGTCTCCCAATTTAAGAGAATGTTCAATTTTTCTTCTTGAATTTCCATGCATATCGCCACAATATTTGTTCGAATCGAACAAATAAAATGCGTTTTTTTTGTTGATGAAAAAAATAAAATTAAGAGGTTCCGCAATGGGGTGGCAAGAATTTCTTCCAAAAATGCATTGGAATTTTTTTCCGCAAATTTTCATGTATATCGCTCCCAAATTTGTTCGATTCAACAGAAAAATAAATGCGTTTTTTTGTTGTTGAAAAAATGACATGTAGAGGTTCCGCAATAGGGTGATCGAAAAATGCATTGGATTTTTTCCCAAATTTTCATGCATATGACCCCCAAATTTGTTCGAATCCGCACAAAAAATGATATTTGAAGGTTCCGCAATAGGGTGTTCCAAAATGTGCATTTGAATTTTTTTCTTCAAATTTTCATGCATATTACCCCCAAATGTGTTCGACTTGACAAAAAAAAATGCCCTTTTTTCTTGTTGAAGAAATTACATTTAGAAGCTCCGCAATAGGGTGGTCCAAAAATGCATTGAAAATTCTGTTTTTCAACTTCGAAAGCATATCGCCCCCAAATTTGTTCGAATCCACAACAAATAAAGGCGTTTTTGGATGTTGAAAAAAATTACATTTAGAGGTTCCGCAATAGGGTGGTCGAAAAATGCCTTGGATTTTTTACCGAATTTTCATGCATATTACCCCCA
>CAKNXH010084425.1:0-11706 GCA_932178445.1 Andricus quercusramuli
TTAGGATTTAACTATTTTGTTAAAAATTCGTATTCCTTGGTTAAAAATTAACTACCCAATTTAAAATTTGAATACTTTTTCAAAAAAATGATACATTAAATGTATCATTTAGTTGAAAGTTGATTTATTTCGTTAAAAGTTCATCTACTCGACTTAAAAATTCAATAATTTGGTAGAAAATTATACTATCTGGTTCAAAATTAACTTTTTTGTTGAAAATTCATATTTTTGGCTGTAAATTCAATCATTTTGTTCAAAATTCGTCTTCTAGTAGAAAATTCATTATTTATGGTAAAAAAGTCATCTTTCTGGGTAGAAAAGAATTTTTTTTTTTATTCAACTTTTTTCGGGTGGAAAATTCAACTGTCTTCTAAAAATTCTGTCTCTTTGGTTTGAAAATTCAACTATTTTTGGTTGAATTTTAATCTTTTTTGTTTGAAAATTATGACTATTTCATTCAGAGTGCACTTTTGCAGGTTGCAAATTCAACTATTTCGATAAAATTATCTCTTCTGGTAAAAAATTAAACTATTTTTTTAAACATCGTCCTTTGGGTTTGAAAATTCATCTCTTATGGTAGAAAAGTCATCTTTCTTCGTTGCAAATGAACTTTTTTTTTTGGTTGAAAGTTCACCTTTTTTTGTTGTCAATTTTTCATATTGAATTATGTATGCGGTATTCACATAAATTTTATTCAGAAGAATTTAGGCCCCTATTATTGTCCCATTTTCCTGAAAAATTACTTTATTTTCCCAGTTTCGATAGAATTTTGGTCTACTTGAGGGTATTTGGGGGAGGAGGCTGAACTACGGTCATCAACGAGGGTGGACCGGAGGTCAAAAATAGCACAAAATTGCTAACATAGTTTATGGACCTTTCCAGATATTCTAATTCACTGGAGCCACTGGATGCATCTTGAAGCGAAATGCATGCAGTATTACGTTTTACGTATTACGTATATTATGGTGCTGTGGAATATCGATGGAATGCACTTATATGGCAACTAGAAAGTCACCCGGTCGACCTCCTGGATGATTTTTATCTCAGGGTATTGTCAACGTTAATCTTGACCGAGTCACTACCTACGAGTGATATCAGATTGCCAATAAAATCGACCCACGCCGTACAGTGGACCTTTTTGGAAATTCTCTCTCAAAATCATACAACTTTTTTTTGAATTTTTAAATGTTGACTCTGGATTTAAAATCAGCGACCTGACAAACCCCTGAGTGGTAATTTTTAGTCAAATGGGTTTCATTTTATAATTGCAGTCTGCGATATTAGATTCGCCATTTTGGATTTTGACTCACATTTTTAACAACTTTGAATCAAAAATGAAATAGCTAAATTTTCATCAGGAAAATTAATATTTAATTTTTTTTAATCATCTCCAAAACAGTTTAATTTTCAACCAAATAGTTTAAATTTCTACCAAATTGTTGAATCGTCAACTAAACCAGATTAATTTAAACAGTTGAATTTTGGACCAAAAAAGGATCAATTTTAACCAAAAATGGAATAGTTACATTTTTAGTTCGTAAAATAATTCTCAACCAAAAAAATGTTTTATTCCAGAAGATTCATTTTTTTTAAATGGAATATATGAATTTTCAAAGAAATAGATGAATAGATGAATATTTAAGAAAAAAATGAATTTTTAACAATTTAGTTCATCTTTGAATCAAGCAGCTGAATTTCTGACCAAAAAAGATGACTTTTTAACAAAAAATGTAATGGTTGATATTTCAACAAAAAAGATTTTAATATCAAAAAGTGTTTGATTTACCCAAACGAGACGAATTCCGAACCAAAAGTATAATAGTAGACTTTGCAACAAAAATTAGTTGATTTTTCTTGTTGAGTTCTATCAATTTATTTCGCATTTAAGTAAATAACGAGAAAAAGGGCAAGTTTTTTGTTGTATTTAAGATAAGACATGCTTTGCATGGTGAAAACTTCATTTTCAAAATTCTATGATTTTTCCTCGACCAATTTTTTTTCTTGACCATTAACATTCAAATACCATTAACATTATAAAAATAAAAAATTTTCAAATTTATTTATTTTAAACAAAAAAGGTGACTTTTCTACGATAAAAGATGACTTCTTAAGAAAATACTGAAATTTTCCACAAAATAATTAAAATATCTACAAAACAATTAAATTTTCAACGAAATAGTTGAATTTTCAACCTTAAAAGATAAGTTCGCATCAAAAAAGTGTAATAGTTGATATTTTAACAAAATGGTACGAAATTTCATAGAAAAAATTAATTTTAAAATCAAAAAGACGAACTTTCACCAAATAAAGATTTTTCAGTAATGAAAGGAAAAAAAGTTCACCTAAATTGTTGAGCCTTAAAGCCAAGAAAGAATTTTCTGTACAAAAATTGAATTTTCAACCAGAAAAATATGAATTTTCAGCAAAAAAATTAATTTTCCGCAAAATAGTTAAATTGTCAACCAAAGAGATAATGCTTCATCAAAAAAAATTTCAATAGAATAGTTCAACTTTTACCCACGCAGTTCAATTTTCAATTAAAAAAGATCAGTTTCGAAAATAAAAATATGAATCTTCAACAAAAAAATGGTATCTTAACGAAGTGGTTCAAACAAAATAGTTTAAATAAGAAGTAAATTTTCTACGAAGATACTTGAATTTTCAACCCAAAAAGATGAATTTTCAATAATAGCAGTTGAATTTTCATACAAAAAGGATGATTTAAAAAAGAAAATTATTTAATTTTCAATCAAGAAGTTGCATTTCCATCCAAGAAAGATTGATTTTCTACTCAAACAGATGATTTTCTAAATCAGAAAGAGAAATATTTTAAAATATAGTTGAATTTTCATCCAAAAAATATTTAAATTGACTTTTCAACACAAATTGTGAATTTTTCTCGAAAATGTGAATTTTTTACGAAATAGTTGAATTTTCAACAAAAGAGTTGAATTTTCGACCAAAACGGATGACTTTTCAACAAAATCATTGAATTTTAAATCAAACAGTTACATTTTTGTCCAAGAAAGATGAAATTTCTACTGAAGCAGATGAATTTTTAAAGCAAAAAGATCGATTTTCAAAAAAATAGTTGCATTTTTATCCAAAAAACATTTCAATTGATTTTTTAACACCACAATATGAGTTTTTCTCACAAAGTACATTTTCTTCGAAATAGTGGAATTTTCAAGCAAGAAGATTGACTTTTGAATAAAACTGTCGAATTTTCAAACAAATAATAAAATTTACAACTAAAAACAATTTTCAGGAAGAAGCAACTGCAAAAAAAGAAATATAACTACAAAGCAAATAAATTACTTACAAGAATGTTACATCAGGGTTACCGCAAAACTTAATTCTATACATTCTCTAATTTTTCCCTGACCAATTTTCCATTTTCCCTGACCATTAATATTCAAAGTAACATTTTGAACCTAGAATCTTTCATAAGAAGAATAAAACAATTTTAAATAAAATTTGAAAAATTTATAATTTATTTTGCTTGCCAGTTATTTAAAGTTATATCAATTCCCTGACTTTTATAAGATTTTTTTTCTAAATCTCTGACTTTTCCCTGGCTTTAAAAAAAATTGTTGTTGGCTAGGTTCTTTTTTTCACTCACCAGTTTTCTTTGGCGCGTAAAGTTCAATTCGTATTAAATTTCTGTACAATTTCTGCAAGTTATTTGTCTCTAAATAAGAGAAATCTTGACACAAAAAAAAACGTTCAAAGAAAGTATGAAATTTGAGACTTTGTCTCGAATTTTGGATTTATCATGAAAATTTTATCCGCTGACAGTTTTCAGTTTGTAAAATTTTGATAATATATTCAAGAATAATAACTGTATAAGCGAGAAAATGTTTTTTTTTTCGTACCAGAAGAGTACATCTGCATAAAATTCCAGCGTGTAAAAAAGTGAAAAATATGAGATTAGTGTCTAATATAATTAATGTGATGACATTGCAACATTATATTTCAAAAATTTTCCTGTCCATCTAGTACTGGTTTCCCCTGCACATAAAAACATCCTTTGCAGGATGAGAGAAACGAGAAAATGAATCGGTAGTAGGAAATATAATAAAGGTAGCTTCTTTATTAATTAAAAATGGTACATAACATCTGCATTATCAAAGTAGGTGATCCTTTTGTTGCTATCTCCTGCGGCTAGATCAGATAATATGGCTATTCAAAAGGAAAATTAAAATGTAACATGAACAAAATTTTTTATTTAAAAGCTAATGAAGTCAGTTATTAGGATTGCTTATCATTTTTTGGCAACATCATACTTTGAAAGGGTATGTCAGTGGCCGTTATTAAAGCGAGCTTACAACTTTGCGGAATGCAGATGTATAGAATGTCGCGTGTCGATGGATCTGATAAGGGAGTCGTTCTCGAAAACATAACAGAGGACAAAGCCATGGAAGTATTAAAAATTGTCTCCAATTTTAATAAGAGTTCATTTTATTCGTTACTTCATCGGCAAAAATTTTCAGAGTGCTTACCCTACCGGGAAATTGGGAAAACCGGGAAATGACCGGGACTTCGATTTAGTGACTGGGATTTTTCTCTCGAATGTACTAATATGCAAATAAAACTAATTCCATATATTTTGTTACTCTAATTCTGAACTGGAACAGGGAACTTGAAAAGAAACATAAATAACAATTTGTGAAAATTTATGAAAGAAAAATTTATGACGGGATTTCAGTAAAGAATTTTTAAATTAAATTAAAATTAAATATTTTGAAAGAATTATAATTCTGGGAAAGAACTGGGAATTTGTGAATAAACAAAACGAAAAATTTGTGAAAATTGATTTTTAAAAAATTGCGACAGAGAATTTCAGTAAATAAATTTAATTTCAACAAGTGGTACAGGGAATTCTCATAATGATTTATAATTTTGACTTTTGATCACGGAATTTCGTAAGCAATTTTTATTTGGACTTTAGGATAGGAAATTTCCACAAAGAATTATAATTTTGATTTTGGGACACGAAATATTACAAAAGAATTAAAAATTTCATTTTAGCTTCACATTAGAACAGGAATTTTCATTAAAAATTAAAATTCTGGAAAATATTTCTGAAGTATATTTCTGAATTATGATAGAAAATTTGGTATATAAATATAATTCTGACTGGGAACAGAGAATTAAAAAAAAAAAAACGTGATATAGAGAATTTTCTAAAATAATTATAATGCTTAGTTAGTAGGGGAATAAATAAATAAAATATTTAATAAAAATTGTGTAAAAAATTTAAATTTTGTCCTCAAACAGGTCATTTTTGACATAAAATTGAAATTTTCCAAAACAATTTTAATTTTTGATTCATAAAAAGATAATTTAAAAAAAATCTCTGTTCCAAGTCAGAATTCGTTACAATTTGAAACTTCCCTCTTCCAAATTTTGGAAAAAAGTAGTGACTATGCTTCCGAAATAAAGTACAAAATTGGGTAAATAAATGTAATTCTGACTAGGAACTAGGAATTTTGGAGAATTTCGTAGAAAATTATAATTTTTTCTTGAAAGAGATCATTTTTAACATCAAAGGGTAAATCTTGGAAAATAATTTCAATTTTAATTTATAAATAGGGAACTAAAAAAATTCCTGTTCCATGTCAGAATTGGTCAGATTTCGAAAATTCTTTAATACAAACGAAAATCTTTTCGTATTTGGATTTTGGGAGTAAGACCTCACTTCTATTTTCATTTATATTATTTTGACCGGGAACTTTGAAATGCCTGGAAACCTCGGAAAAATCTGTAAATTTATTTGTTGACCGGATATTTCACAACTGTTTTGAAGAAAAACCGATCCGACCACTTAAAATATCACAAATATATCACATAATATACTGCAGTTCAAAATAAGTTCGATTTCAACTTTTTTAAATGTTACGTTCAATTTTTAACTTTTTAATTTACGAAATCATTCAAATTACAATGAGTGATTTGAAAATTTTCTACTTTAAAAATGTCCGGTCTAAAATATTCCACTTTTAACCCGTTTAATTTTGAATTTTATAATTAAAAAATGGTTTTTGTAAACATCAAGCAATATTTAGTTGTTTATTTTTATCGTTCATTTTTTGTTACTGTTCAAAACTGAAAAATTTGAAACTGAATTATTTGCAGTAGCGGTAAATCATTAAAATTCCACAGTGCTGAATTAAAAGTTTGAATAACAATTTTGTTTGTTTCATTTCAAATTTTTCTTTATTTTGAAGTGAAATTATTGAATTTTTATGTCTGAAGAATAATTGAACAATAATTAATTTGAAACAGCTTAAAATTAAGATAATTTAAAATTAAATTCAAAAATTTATTGAATTATTCTAAACTGTTTGAATTTTCTAATTTATAAAAGTTAAAAATTTTAAAATTTGCACGTTTAACAGTATATAATAAAAAAATTTTAATTAAAAAACGTTAAAAGCTTTCATTTTATACGTAATTAAGAAAAATAGAATCCAAGGAATATTCATGCGCCCCGAAAAAATCAGTTGTTTGTGGTATGAAAATAAAAAGTTGATGAAAAAGTAAGGAAGATAAAGTCGGTGAGGAGAGAGTCGAAAGAGGGACAATATTTTTGCGGGCAGGAGTACATTAGAAGCTCACGGACGATTTAGCTGAGAGGCTGCCTGGCTTTTAGGTTCAGCAATTTGATGTTCGTTGCTTGTCATGCTAATATCCTCAACTTTATATTGCGCTGCTGCATTTCTTCTTCAACAAAAATTCTCTGCTTCCATTTGCTCGTTAATAAACACAGAATTTATGTAGTCATTGCTGACTTTGTGGTTTTGGCAGTGGTAACGCATCGAGATTCGAGCGGGCAATCAAGGGTTCGATTCCCCGAGGCGGATTCAATTTTTACTGAAACTTTATGTTTTGGCACTCACAGAGCCTTTTTTAAACAATTTTTCTCCGTAGATACTGATGAATGAATGAATCAATTACAAGGTTTGATGTATTTGTTTATTCACTTTTTATTGTTTAAACCATTTTTGTTATACTTATTGTTTGAACAATTTATGATGATTTAAATGCAACCTTTTGATAGGAAAAAGCTGGAAAGGCATTTCTGTGCGTGATTTTGTTCATAATTTCCATTACTGTCTCCCAATTCTTAAATATTGTAACCTACTACTAATTGTTAAAACCATTTTCATTTGGTTGAAAAAATTATTATTTTATTATATCGCAAATTAATGGAATTTTCTGAATTCTGTGGCCTAACTCATAAATGTTAACACCTATTTCTGAACATATTCGTTATTTTTAATTGTTCTTATTTTTTTAAAATTTATTTTCTAATGTTTAGAAATAGGTGTTCTGATTTGATAATCAAGCTCTCGCATTCACAAAATACTATTAATTTTCCATACTACAAGATAATTAATTATTTAAAAAAAAAGAAAAATTATTTAAATAATAGTTTAGCTCAAAAGTTTTGAACTTGCTGAGAAACTACTAAGAAAGTACGACTTTCTAGCTTTTTCTGTTAATAAGCTGGATTTACAGGAAAATAGATTGTTTGAATGATGAAAAAACAATTTAAATAAAAATATAAACTGTTCCAGTTTATTAATTAGACCTAAGGATCCATAAAATACCCTTATGCGCGATTTTCTATGGAAATAAATTGTTCAGGTGAACAGCAATTATTCAAACAATAAAAAATTTACTAAAAAATACATAAACCCTTGTAATTTAATCATTCATGTGGATTTATGAAAAAAATGAGAAAAAAGTAATAAATAAATTCCGCATTCCGTAAAATCCTTATTTAACTTGAATGGGGTAGTTATTGGGGCATCGAAAGAGGATTCATTGGGCATTGAAATCAAAAATGCATTCAAAATTTTATTTTTGTGCTGGAGGGCAAATATCCCTCAAATTTGGTTCCAAATCCGAAAAAATTGCGTATTTTTGTATTTTCGATTTTTTTTTGGCGGGAAGTGTAATTTCTGCACGAATTTTGTCTTCTATAAATATTAAAACTAGTGATTGTTCAAATTTTATTATATTCTTTGGGGGTTTCGTATCGCTGGGCAGAAACCCTTATATTTTCGGTCAGGTTGCCATCCATCCCTCGTATTTTTTCCCCGGGAGGGGAAGTGGGAGAAATTAGGTAGTGAGTAGGGGAAGTTAGGGGGAAAGGGAAGAGAGAGAAATATGGAAAATTAGGGAGTTGAAGTAAGGAAAGTAAGTGAGGAGGGGAGGAAGATGTTGGGAAAGGAGGTGAATAGTGAAATGAGGGGAGGGGAGGAGAAGTATGAAAAGTAGGGGAAGAAGGAGAAGGTAAGTGAGGGAAAATAAGGGTAGAGAAGTAGGGAAAATGGGGGGAGAAGAAGTAGAATGAATGCTGGGAGTGGAATCAGGAGAAAAGAAAGGAGAGAACGTAGGAATATGGGAGAAAATATGGCAGAGGAAGTAGGGGAAGTGAGGGGAAATGAGACAAGGAAAAGTATGAAGTGAGATGTTAGAAGTGAGAAGTTTGGGGAGGGAAATTAGGGAAAACGAGAGGAAGGGAATCAGGGGAAATCGTAGGGAAAAGGGATGGTAAGTAGGGAAAGTAGGGGAAATTGGGGGAGAGGAAGCGGGGTTAATGAGGCGAAAGGGGGACAGGAAATAGGGTAAATAAAGTGCGAAGAAGAGAAGGGAAGGGAGGGTAGAAGGAAAGTGAGGAGAGTAGTAGGGATATTAGAGGAAGTTAAGCAGAGTGAAGGAAAATGTGGACATGGGAAATCATGAAAAAGAGGAGGGGGAGGGAGTAGTAGGGGGAGTGAGGAAAAATAGAAAAGGGAGAATTGGCCGAAAGGGAAGTAAGGGGGGGGGGATAATAGGGGGGGATCATGGTTGGAGAAAGGAGAGGAAGTAGAAGAGGGGAATGTATGAGAGGGGAAAATTTGAGCCGGTATTTCATCGTGTTGTCCTAGAGAAGTCCACTTTTTTTCTAATAAATCTGCTCTACATTTGTTACCATCATGTGCGGTTTAATAGATATTTGAAACAAAACATTTTAATACATAAATTTATCAATTTTTTTATTGGCCTTGAACAATATTTAGGTTACTTAAAATAAAGTCGAAATGCGCGCTTAGACGCAACTTGAAAAAAAAAAAATTTCGAATAAATTTTGGAAGTATAAACGGCTTATTAATAAAATCGTCTTCGTTCATAATGTTAAAGTTATGTTCGAGACCGAAATACTATTATTGCCCGCCTGCGAAAAATTTGTTTTGAGCATTTTTCTCGGCCGATCAACTCTTGTCAATAGTTGGCGGTTTGCCACTTTTCCCTCGTCGAAAGTCGTGTCGCGCGCCATTAATTATAACGTTAAAATTGCGAATCGGCTTGCAAAATCTGTCGAATCCCTCGACACACGTGGTTCAATTTATGTCGGTATCACCATTTTTCCAGCTCTGTGTACTTTTACCTATGTTGAGTGTACGTGACATGGATGCGTAAATATATTCGTGCGCGTGCCATTTGTTCTCATGTATGGGGATTTTTCATGCAAATTCGCATTCTAGTTATAAAATCGTCGGTTAATTTTTATAAAACGATTATCCCAGCGTTTCATGCGAGGCTAATATTAAACGAAATCCGGTATTCGTAACGGCATTTCTATTGTCCCATTCAACGATCAGAACGAAGATGAATGCACCCTTTGTGTGTGAATTTATTATTTTCTCTTGTCTTTCCTTTTCTTCCTCATCTCCTTCTTCTCTTTATGTTCTTACCCTTTTTATTTATATTCGTTACAAAACCTCACCCACTTCTTCAAATAACAATAATATGACGTAAGGGTTATATATATTCCGTTTCTAAGGCTTTTTTACACAAGAAGCTGACCAGACTAGTGTGCTCAGAACTCTTTATCCTCATTTGACGTTTTATGAGCCAGAATAATGTGCTCATAATTCTTCATATTTTTTGGATTTTTTATGAGCCAGACTGATATGCTCAGAACTCGCTATCCACATTGGATGTTTTATGAGCCAGACTGGAGTGTCCCGAACTCTTTATCCTCAATGGATGTTGTACGTGCCAGGCTAGAGTGCTCAGAACTCGTCATCTTCTTTGGACCTCTTGAGCCTGACTGACGTGCTCAGAACTCTTCATCCTCATTGGATGTTTTATGAGCCACAATGGCGTTCTCAGAACTCATTATCCTCAGTGAATGTTTTATGTGCCAGGCTGAAGTGCTTAGAACTCGGCATATTCATTGGACCTTTTGAGTCGGACTGATATACTCAGAACTCTTCATCATCAATGGACGTTTTATCATGGAGGCCGCAAAACTCCCTGACCATTAATATTCAAAGACCAGAATTTCAATCTTGTAACATTTTTCACGTAGAATCTTTTATAAACGGAGTAAAACAATTCCAGATAAGTATTTGAAAAAATTTATTTGAATTATATATATTCAATAAAACAGTGCAATTTGTAACAAAATAGTACAAAGTTTAACAAAATAGTTAAATTTCTAACCAACCAGTTGCATTTACCACCAAATAGTTAATTTTTAATGCAAAGAACACGAATTTTAAATCTGGAAAGTTGATTTTTCAACAAAAATATGAACTTCAGCAAAGAAACGAATTTTTAGCAAAATATTTTAGTTTTCAACCGAACATTTTGTTTTTGAACAAAATAATTAAATTTTCAAAAAATAGTGGAATTTTTAACCGAATAGTTCAATTTCCAACCTATCAAGATGGGTTCTCAATAAAACATCTAATAGTTTATAATTCATCCAACAAAGAATAAATTTCTACCAAAAAGATGAATTTTCAACAAATAAAAAGATTTCTCAATTGGGGTAGTTAAAGTTCCAGGTAAAACATGAATTTTGAACCTGAAAAATGGAATTTCAACAAGAAAAATAAAGGATTTTCAAAAAATAATGTAGTAGTATATATTTCAACAAGAAAGGTTTTAATTTTATTTGAAAAATAGCTGAATTTGACCCAAAAATACGAATTTACAACAAAATAGTTGAATCCTCGAAAAAAAATTATTTTTGAATCAAACAATTGCATTTTCATCCAGAAACTATAAATTTTCTACTACAACAGATTACATTTTTTAAACAAAAAAAAAACTAATAAAAAAAAGTAGTTGAATTTTCAACGAAATAATTAACTTTGCAACAGAATAGTTTAATTTTTAACCAAATAGTTGAATATTTCCACTAAAAAATTAAATGTCTACTAAAATAGATGAATTTTGAAGAAAAGACTATTTGAAATGAAGAATTTTCAACAAATGAAGATTTTCAAGTCGAGAAAGAAAAAAATGTCATCCAAATTGCTCAAATTTCATGCCAAGTGGCGAGTTTTCTGTAAAAAAAATTAGATTTTCCATGCGAAACTATGATTCTTCAACAAACAAGAAGAAATTTCAAACCAAGAGGATTAGTTGGATACACAAAAAAATGAATTTTCAACTCGAAAAGATAAATTTAAAAAAATAAGATAGCTACATTTTCAGTTGAAAAAATAATTTTAAATCAAAATAAAAACAAATTCCGAATCAAATTTTTAAATTTCAGCCAAAGAGATAGTAAACCTTCAACCAAGGGGATGTACATTCAACTAAAATGATGAATCTTCAATTGGAATAGTGAAAGTTTCAAGTTCTTTGAAGTGCCTCTGATTTTTTTCACCCTATGTTTCATGAGGCAGATTCATA
>CAKNXH010084426.1:0-11683 GCA_932178445.1 Andricus quercusramuli
TTAGGATTTAACTATTTTGTTAAAAATTCGTATTCCTTGGTTAAAAAATCAATTGCCGAGTTTAAAGTTTGACTACTTTTTTAAAAAATTGCTACAATTGATGTATCATTTTAGTTAAAAATTGATCTGTTTCGTTAAAAGTTCATCTGTTTGACTTAAAAATTCAACAATTTGGTAGAAAATTATACTATTTGGTTAAAAATTAACTTTTTTGTTGAAAATTCATATTTTTGTCTGTAAATTCAATCATTTTGTTCAAAATTCGTCTTCTAGTAGAAAATTTATTATTTATGGTAGAAAAGTCATCTTTCTGAGTAGAAAAGAATTTTTTTTAATTCAACTTTTTTCGGGTGAAAAATTTAACTGTCTTCTAAAAATTTTGTCTCTTTGGTTTGAAAATTCAACTATTTATAGTTGACTTTTAATCTTTTTTGTTTGAAAATTATGACTATTTCATTCAGAGTGCACTTTTGTAGGTTGCAAATTCAACTATTTCGATAAAATTATCTCTTCTGGTAAAAAATTTAACTATTTTTTTAAAACTCGTCCTTTCGGTTTGAAAATTCATCTTTTATGGTAGAAAAGTCATCTTTCTTCGTTGCAAATTAATTAAATTTTTTTTTTTTTGTTGAAAGTTCACCTTTTTTTGTTGTTAATTTTTCATATTGAATTCTGTATGCGGTATTCACATAAATTTTATTCAGAAGAATCCAGGCCCTTATTATTGCCCCATTTTCGTGAAAAATTACTTTATTTTCCCAGTTTCGAGAGAATTTTGGTCTACTTTAGGGTATTTGGGGGAGGGGGCTGAACTACGGTCATCAATGAGGGAGGACGGGAAGTCAAAAATAGCACAAAATTGCTAACATAGTTGATGGACCTTTCCAGATATTCTAATTCACTGGAGCCACTGGATGCATCTTGAAGCGAAATGCATGCAGTATTACGTTTTACGTATTACGTATATTATGGTGCTGTGGAATATCGATGGAATGCACTTATATGGCAACTAGAAAGTCACCCGGTCGACCTCCTGGATGATTTTTATCTCAGGGTATTGTCAACGTTAATCTTGACCGAGTCACTACCTACGAGTGATATCAGATTGCCAATAAAATCGACCCACGCCGTACAGTGGACCTTTTTGGAAATTCTCTCTCAAAATCATACAACTTTTTTTGAATTTTTAAATGTTGACTCTGGATTTGAAATCAGCGAACTGACAAACCCCTGAGTGGCAATTTTTAGTCAAATGGGTTTCATTTTACAATTGCAGTCTGCGATATTAGATCCGTTATTTTGGATTTTGACTCACATTTTTAACAACTTTGAATCAAAAATGAAATAGCTAAATTTTCATCAGGAAAATTAATATTTAATTTTTTTTAATCATCTCCAAAACAGTTTAATTTTCAACCAAATAGTTTAAATTTCTACCAAATTGTTGAATCGTCAACTAAACCAGATTAATTTAAACAGTTGAATTTTGGACCAAAAAAGGATCAATTTTAACCAAAAATGGAATAGTTACATTTTTAGTTCGTAAAATAATTCTCAACCAAAAAAATGTTTTATTCCAGAAGATTCATTTTTTTTTTAAATGGAATATATGAATTTTCAAAGAAATAGATGAATAGATGAATATTTAAGAAAAAAATGAATTTTTAACAATTTAGTTCATCTTTGAATCAAGCAGCTGAATTTCTGACCAAAAAAGATGACTTTTTAACAAAAAATGTAATGGTTGATATTTCAACAAAAAAGATTTTAATATCAAAAAGTGTTTGATTTACCCAAACGAGACGAATTCCGAACCAAAAGTATAATAGTAGACTTTGCAACAAAAATTAGTTGATTTTTCTTGTTGAGTTCTATCAATTTATTTCGCATTTAAGTAAATAACGAGAAAAAGGGCAAGTTTTTTGTTGTATTTAAGATAAGACATGCTTTGCAGGGTGAAAACTTCATTTTCAAAATTCTATGATTTTTCCTCGACCAATTTTTTTTCTTGACCATTAACATTCAAATACCATTAACATTATAAAAATAAAAAATTTTCAAATTTATTTATTTTAAACAAAAAAGGTGACTTTTCTACGATAAAAGATGACTTCTTAAGAAAATACTGAAATTTTCCACAAAATAATTAAAATATCTACAAAACAATTAAATTTTCAACGAAATAGTTGAATTTTCAACCTTAAAAGATAAGTTCGCATCAAAAAAGTGTAATAGTTGATATTTTAACAAAATGGTACGAAATTTCATAGAAAAAATTAATTTTAAAATCAAAAAGACGAACTTTCACCAAATAAAGATTTTTCAGTAATGAAAGGAAAAAAAGTTCACCTAAATTGTTGAGCCTTAAAGCCAAGAAAGAATTTTCTGTACAAAAATTGAATTTTCAACCAGAAAAATATGAATTTTCAGCAAAAAAATTAATTTTCCGCAAAATAGTTAAATTGTCAACCAAAGAGATAATGCTTCATCAAAAAAAATTTCAATAGAATAGTTCAACTTTTACCCACGCAAATCAATTTTCAATTAAAAAAGATCAGTTTCGAAAATAAAAATATGAATCTTCAACAAAAAAATGGTATCTTAACGAAGTGGTTCAAACAAAATAGTTTAAATAAGAAGTAAATTTTCTACGAAGATACTTGAATTTTCAACCCAAAAAGATGAATTTTCAATAATAGCAGTTGAATTTTCATACAAAAAGGATGATTTAAAAAAGAAAATTATTTAATTTTCAATCAAGAAGTTGCATTTCCATCCAAGAAAGATTGATTTTCTACTCAAACAGATGATTTTCTAAATCAGAAAGAGAAATATTTTAAAATATAGTTGAATTTTCATCCAAAAAATATTTAAATTGACTTTTCAACACAAATTGTGAATTTTTCTCGAAAATGTGAATTTTTTACGAAATAGTTGAATTTTCAACAAAAGAGTTGAATTTTCGACCAAAACGGATGACTTTTCAACAAAATCATTGAATTTTAAATCAAACAGTTACATTTTTGTCCAAGAAAGATGAAATTTCTACTGAAGCAGATGAATTTTTAAAGCAAAAAGATCGATTTTCAAAAAAATAGTTGCATTTTTATCCAAAAAACATTTCAATTGATTTTTTAACACCACAATATGAGTTTTTCTCACAAAGTACATTTTCTTCGAAATAGTGGAATTTTCAAGCAAGAAGATTGACTTTTGAATAAAACTGTCGAATTTTCAAACAAATAATAAAATTTACAACTAAAAACAATTTTCAGGAAGAAGCAACTGCAAAAAAAGAAATATAACTACAAAGCAAATAAATTACTTACAAGAATGTTACATCAGGGTTACCGCAAAACTTAATTCTATACATTCTCTAATTTTTCCCTGACCAATTTTCCATTTTCCCTGACCATTAATATTCAAAGTAACATTTTGAACCTAGAATCTTTCATAAGAAGAATAAAACAATTTTAAATAAAATTTGAAAAATTTATAATTTATTTTGCTTGCCAGTTATTTAAAGTTATATCAATTCCCTGACTTTTATAAGATTTTTTTTCTAAATCTCTGACTTTTCCCTGGCTTTAAAAAAAATTGTTGTTGGCTAGGTTCTTTTTTTCACTCACCAGTTTTCTTTGGCGCGTAAAGTTCAATTCGTATTAAATTTCTGTACAATTTCTGCAAGTTATTTGTCTCTAAATAAGAGAAATCTTGACACAAAAAAAAACGTTCAAAGAAAGTATGAAATTTGAGACTTTGTCTTGAATTTTGGATTTATCATGAAAATTTTATCCGCTGACAGTTTTCAGTTTGTAAAATTTTGATAATATATTCAAGAATAATAACTGTATAAGCGAGAAAATGTTTTTTTTTTCGTACCAGAAGAGTACATCTGCATAAAATTCCAGCGTGTAAAAAAGTGAAAAATATGAGATTAGTGTCTAATATAATTAATGTGATGACATTGCAACATTATATTTCAAAAATTTTCCTGTCCATCTAGTACTGGTTTCCCCTGCACATAAAAACATCCTTTGCAGGATGAGAGAAACGAGAAAATGAATCGGTAGTAGGAAATATAATAAAGGTAGCTTCTTTATTAATTAAAAATGGTACATAACATCTGCATTATCAAAGTAGGTGATCCTTTTGTTGCTATCTCCTGCGGCTAGATCAGATAATATGGCTATTCAAAAGGAAAATTAAAATGTAACATGAACAAAATTTTTTATTTAAAAGCTAATGAAGTCAGTTATTAGGATTGCTTATCATTTTTTGGCAACATCATACTTTGAAAGGGTATGTCAGTGGCCGTTATTAAAGCGAGCTTACAACTTTGCGGAATGCAGATGTATAGAATGTCGCGTGTCGATGGATCTGATAAGGGAGTCGTTCTCGAAAACATAACAGAGGACAAAGCCATGGAAGTATTAAAAATTGTCTCCAATTTTAATAAGAGTTCATTTTATTCGTTACTTCATCGGCAAAAATTTTCAGAGTGCTTACCCTACCGGGAAATTGGGAAAACCGGGAAATGACCGGGACTTCGATTTAGTGACTGGGATTTTTCTCTCGAATGTACTAATATGCAAATAAAACTAATTTCATATATTTTGTTACTCTAATTCTGAGTTGGAACAGGGAACTTGAAAAGAAACATAAATAACAATTTGTGAAAATTTATGAAAGAAAAATTTATGACAGGATTTCAGTAAAGAATTTTTAAATTAAATTAAAATTAGATATTTTGAAAGAATTATAATTCTGGGATAGAACTGGGAATTTGTGAATAAACAAAACGAAAAATTTGTGAAAATTGATTTTTAAAAAATTGCGACAGGGAATTTCAGTAAATAAATTTAATTTCAACAAGTGGTACAGGGAATTCTCATAATGATTTATAATTTTGACTTTTGGTCACGGAATTTCGTAAGCAATTTTTATTTAGACTTTAGGATAGGAAATTTCCACAAAGAATTATAATTTTGATTTTGGGACACGAAATATTATAAAAGAATTAAAAATTTCATTTTAGCTTCACATTAGAACAGGAATTTTCATTAAAAATTAAAATTCTGGAAAATATTTCTGAAGTATATTTCTGAATTATGATAGAAAATTTGGTATATAAATATAATTCTGACTGGGAACAGAGAATTAAAAAAAAAAAAACGTGATATAGAGAATTTTCTAAAATAATTATAATGCTTAGTTAGTAGGGGAATAAATAAATAAAATATTTAATAAAAATTGTGTAAAAAATTTAAATTTTGTCCTCAAACAGGTCATTTTTGACATAAAATTAAAATTTTCCAAAACAATTTTAATTTTTGATTCATAAAAAGATAATTTAAAAAAAATCCCTGTTCCAAGTCAGAATTCGTTACAATTTGAAACTTCCCTCTTCCAAATTTTGGAAAAAAGTAGTGACTATGCTTCCGAAATAAAGTACAAAATTGGGTAAATAAATGTAATTCTGACTAGGAACTAGGAATTTTGGAGAATTTCGTAGAAAATTATAATTTTTTCTTGAAAGACATAATTTTTAACATGGAAAGGAAAATTTTGGAAAATAATTTTAATTTTAATTTATAAAAAGGAAACTAAAAAAAATTCCTGTTCCAAGGCAGAATTGGTCAGATTTCGAAAATTCTTTAATACAAACGAAAATCTTTTCGTATTTGGATTTTGGGAGTAAGACCTCACTTCTATTTTCATTTATATTATTTTGACCGGGAACTTTGAAATGCCTGGAAACCTCGGAAAAATCTGTAAATTTATTTGTTGACCGGATATTTCACAACTGTTTTGAAGAAAAACCGATCCGACCACTTAAAATATCACAAATATATCACATAATATACTGCAGTTCAAAATAAGTTCGATTTCAACTTTTTTAAATGTTACGTTCAATTTTTAACTTTTTAATTTACGAAATCATTTAAATTACAATGAGTCATTTGAAAATTTTCTAGTTTAAAAATGTCCGGTCTAAAATGTTCCACTTTTAACCCGTTTAATTTTGAATTCTATAATTAAAAAATAGTTTTTGTAAACATCAAGCAATATTTAGTTGTTTATTTTTTTCATTTATTTTTTATTACTGTTCAAAACTGAAAAATTTGAAACTGAATTATTTGCAGTAGCGGTAAATCATTAAAATTCCGCAGTGCTGAATTAAAAGTTTGAATAACAATTTTGTTTGTTTCATTTCAAATTTTTCTTTATTTTGAAGTGAAATTATTGAATTTTTATGTCTGAAGAATAATTGAACAATAATTAATTTGAAACAGCTTAAAATTAAGATAATTTAAAATTAAATTCAAAAATTTATTGAATTATTCTAAAATGTTTGAATTTTCTAATTTATAAAAGTTAAAAATTTTAAAATTTGCACGTTTAACAGTATATAATAAAAAAATTTTAATTAAAAAACGTTAAAAGCTTTCATTTTATACGTAATTAAGAAAAATAGAATCCAAGGAATATTCATGCGCCCCGAAAAAATCAGTTGTTTGTGGTATGAAAATAAAAAGTTGATGAAAAAGTAAGGAAGATAAAGTCGGTGAGGAGAGAGTCGAAAGAGGGACAATATTTTTGCGGGCAGGAGTACATTAGAAGCTCACGGACGATTTAGCTGAGAGGCTGCCTGGCTTTTAGGTTCAGCAATTTGATGTTCGTTGCTTGTCATGCTAATATCCTCAACTTTATATTGCGCTGCTGCATTTCTTCTTCAACAAAAATTCTCTGCTTCCATTTGCTCGTTAATAAACACAGAATTTATGTAGTCATTGCTGACTTTGTGGTTTTGGCAGTGGTAACGCATCGAGATTCGAGCGGGCAATCAAGGGTTCGATTCCCCGAGGCGGATTCAATTTTTACTGAAACTTTATGTTTTGGCACTCACAGAGCCTTTTTTAAACAATTTTTCTCCGTAGATACTGATGAATGAATGAATCAATTACAAGGTTTGATGTATTTGTTTATTCACTTTTTATTGTTTAAACCATTTTTGTTATACTTATTGTTTGAACAATTTATGATGATTTAAATGCAACCTTTTGATAGGAAAAAGCTGGAAAGGCATTTCTGTGCGTGATTTTGTTCATAATTTCCATTACTGTCTCCCAATTCTTAAATATTGTAACCTACTACTAATTGTTAAAACCATTTTCATTTGGTTGAAAAAATTATTATTTTATTATATCGCAAATTAATGGAATTTTCTGAATTCTGTGGCCTAACTCATAAATGTTAACACCTATTTCTGAACATATTCGTTATTTTTAATTGTTCTTATTTTTTTAAAATTTATTTTCTAATGTTTAGAAATAGGTGTTCTGATTTGATAATCAAGCTCTCGCATTCACAAAATACTATTAATTTTCCATACTACAAGATAATTAATTATTTAAAAAAAAAGAAAAATTATTTAAATAATAGTTTAGCTCAAAAGTTTTGAACTTGCTGAGAAACTACTAAGAAAGTACGACTTTCTAGCTTTTTCTGTTAATAAGCTGGATTTACAGGAAAATAGATTGTTTGAATGATGAAAAAACAATTTAAATAAAAATATAAACTGTTCCAGTTTATTAATTAGACCTAAGGATCCATAAAATACCCTTATGCGCGATTTTCTAAGGAAATAAATTGTTCAGGTGAACAGCAATTATTCAAACAATAAAAAATTTACTAAAAAATACATAAACCCTTGTAATTTAATCATTCATGTGGATTTATGAAAAAAATGAGAAAAAAGTAATAAATAAATTCCGCATTCCGTAAAATCCTTATTTAACTTGAATGGGGTAGTTATTGGGGCATCGAAAGAGGATTCATTGGGCATTGAAATCAAAAATGCATTCAAAATTTTATTTTTGTGCTGGAGGGCAAATATCCCTCAAATTTGGTTCCAAATCCGAAAAAATTGCGTATTTTTGTATTTTCGATTTTTTTTTTGGCGGGAAGTGTAATTTCTGCACGAATTTTGTCTTCTATAAATATTAAAACTAGTGATTGTTCAAATTTTATTATATTCTTTGGGGGTTTCGTATCGCTGGGCAGAAACCCTTATATTTTCGGTCAGGTTGCCATCCATCCCTCGTATTTTTTCCCCGGGAGGGGAAGTGGGAGAAATTAGGTAGTGAGTAGGGGAAGTTAGGGGGAAAGGGAAGAGAGAGAAATATGGAAAATTAGGGAGTTGAAGTAAGGAAAGTAAGTGAGGAGGGGAGGAAGATGTTGGGAAAGGAGGTGAATAGTGAAATGAGGGGAGGGGAGGAGAAGTATGAAAAGTAGGGGAAGAAGGAGAAGGTAAGTGAGGGAAAATAAGGGTAGAGAAGTAGGGAAAATGGGGGGAGAAGAAGTAGAATGAATGCTGGGAGTGGAATCAGGAGAAAAGAAAGGAGAGAACGTAGGAATATGGGAGAAAATATGGCAGAGGAAGTAGGGGAAGTGAGGGGAAATGAGACAAGGAAAAGTATGAAGTGAGATGTTAGAAGTGAGAAGTTTGGGGAGGGAAATTAGGGAAAACGAGAGGAAGGGAATCAGGGGAAATCGTAGGGAAAAGGGATGGTAAGTAGGGAAAGTAGGGGAAATTGGGGGAGAGGAAGCGGGGTTAATGAGGCGAAAGGGGGACAGGAAATAGGGTAAATAAAGTGCGAAGAAGAGAAGGGAAGGGAGGGTAGAAGGAAAGTGAGGAGAGTAGTAGGGATATTAGAGGAAGTTAAGCAGAGTGAAGGAAAATGTGGACATGGGAAATCATGAAAAAGAGGAGGGGGAGGGAGTAGTAGGGGGAGTGAGGAAAAATAGAAAAGGGAGAATTGGCCGAAAGGGAAGTAAGGGGGGGGGGATAATAGGGGGGGATCATGGTTGGAGAAAGGAGAGGAAGTAGAAGAGGGGAATGTATGAGAGGGGAAAATTTGAGCCGGTATTTCATCGTGTTGTCCTAGAGAAGTCCACTTTTTTTCTAATAAATCTGCTCTACATTTGTTACCATCATGTGCGGTTTAATAGATATTTGAAACAAAACATTTTAATACATAAATTTATCAATTTTTTTATTGGCCTTGAACAATATTTAGGTTACTTAAAATAAAGTCGAAATGCGCGCTTAGACGCAACTTGAAAAAAAAAAAAATTTCGAATAAATTTTGGAAGTATAAACGGCTTATTAATAAAATCGTCTTCGTTCATAATGTTAAAGTTATGTTCGAGACCGAAATACTATTATTGCCCGCCTGCGAAAAATTTGTTTTGAGCATTTTTCTCGGCCGATCAACTCTTGTCAATAGTTGGCGGTTTGCCACTTTTCCCTCGTCGAAAGTCGTGTCGCGCGCCATTAATTATAACGTTAAAATTGCGAATCGGCTTGCAAAATCTGTCGAATCCCTCGACACACGTGGTTCAATTTATGTCGGTATCACCATTTTTCCAGCTCTGTGTACTTTTACCTATGTTGAGTGTACGTGACATGGATGCGTAAATATATTCGTGCGCGTGCCATTTGTTCTCATGTATGGGGATTTTTCATGCAAATTCGCATTCTAGTTATAAAATCGTCGGTTAATTTTTATAAAACGATTATCCCAGCGTTTCATGCGAGGCTAATATTAAACGAAATCCGGTATTCGTAACGGCATTTCTATTGTCCCATTCAACGATCAGAACGAAGATGAATGCACCCTTTGTGTGTGAATTTATTATTTTCTCTTGTCTTTCCTTTTCTTCCTCATCTCCTTCTTCTCTTTATGTTCTTACCCTTTTTATTTATATTCGTTACAAAACCTCACCCACTTCTTCAAATAACAATAATATGACGTAAGGGTTATATATATTCCGTTTCTAAGGCTTTTTTACACAAGAAGCTGACCAGACTAGTGTGCTCAGAACTCTTTATCCTCATTTGACGTTTTATGAGCCAGAATAATGTGCTCATAATTCTTCATATTTTTTGGATTTTTTATGAGCCAGACTGATATGCTCAGAACTCGCTATCCACATTGGATGTTTTATGAGCCAGACTGGAGTGTCCCGAACTCTTTATCCTCAATGGATGTTGTACGTGCCAGGCTAGAGTGCTCAGAACTCGTCATCTTCTTTGGACCTCTTGAGCCTGACTGACGTGCTCAGAACTCTTCATCCTCATTGGATGTTTTATGAGCCACAATGGCGTTCTCAGAACTCATTATCCTCAGTGAATGTTTTATGTGCCAGGCTGAAGTGCTTAGAACTCGGCATATTCATTGGACCTTTTGAGTCGGACTGATATACTCAGAACTCTTCATCATCAATGGACGTTTTATCATGGAGGCCGCAAAACTCCCTGACCATTAATATTCAAAGACCAGAATTTCAATCTTGTAACATTTTTCACGTAGAATCTTTTATAAACGGAGTAAAACAATTCCAGATAAGTATTTGAAAAAATTTATTTGAATTATATATATTCAATAAAACAGTGCAATTTGTAACAAAATAGTACAAAGTTTAACAAAATAGTTAAATTTCTAACCAACCAGTTGCATTTACCACCAAATAGTTAATTTTTAATGCAAAGAACACGAATTTTAAATCTGGAAAGTTGATTTTTCAACAAAAATATGAACTTCAGCAAAGAAACGAATTTTTAGCAAAATATTTTAGTTTTCAACCGAACATTTTGTTTTTGAACAAAATAATTAAATTTTCAAAAAATAGTGGAATTTTTAACCGAATAGTTCAATTTCCAACCTATCAAGATGGGTTCTCAATAAAACATCTAATAGTTTATAATTCATCCAACAAAGAATAAATTTCTACCAAAAAGATGAATTTTCAACAAATAAAAAGATTTCTCAATTGGGGTAGTTAAAGTTCCAGGTAAAACATGAATTTTGAACCTGAAAAATGGAATTTCAACAAGAAAAATAAAGGATTTTCAAAAAATAATGTAGTAGTATATATTTCAACAAGAAAGGTTTTAATTTTATTTGAAAAATAGCTGAATTTGACCCAAAAATACGAATTTACAACAAAATAGTTGAATCCTCGAAAAAAAATTATTTTTGAATCAAACAATTGCATTTTCATCCAGAAACTATAAATTTTCTACTACAACAGATTACATTTTTTAAACAAAAAAAAAACTAATAAAAAAAAGTAGTTGAATTTTCAACGAAATAATTAACTTTGCAACAGAATAGTTTAATTTTTAACCAAATAGTTGAATATTTCCACTAAAAAATTAAATGTCTACTAAAATAGATGAATTTTGAAGAAAAGACTATTTTCTTATTAAGAAAATTAATCTTCATCCAAATTGCTCAAATTTCATGCCAAGTGGCGAGTTTTCTGTAAAAAAAATTAGATTTTCCATGCGAAACTATGATTCTTCAACAAACAAGAAGAAATTTCAAACCAAGAGGATTAGTTGGATACACAAAAAAATGAATTTTCAACTCGAAAAGATAAATTTAAAAAAATAAGATAGCTACATTTTCAGTTGAAAAAATAATTTTAAATCAAAATAAAAACAAATTCCGAATCAAATTTTTAAATTTCAGCCAAAGAGATAGTAAACCTTCAACCAAGGGGATGTACATTCAACTAAAATGATGAATCTTCAATTGGAATAGTGAAAGTTTCAAGTTCTTTGAAGTGCCTCTGATTTTTTTCACCCTATGTTTCATGAGGCAGATTCATA
>CAKNXH010084431.1:0-17774 GCA_932178445.1 Andricus quercusramuli
AGAAAAAAGATTATTTGTAATAAATATAATAATAATAATAATAATAAATTATTATAAAATAGGCTAAAGAATTTTTCTATTCCAACAACATTTATTATTTATATTATCAACGGCATTGGTATGTACGTTGCACTGTAGGTACAACACCTGAGATACTTAGGGTGAATCATGATCTACGAGCAGGTCGTCTCCAAAGAGGCGCACCTTAAGGCACCCTCGTTTCGCGCTTGACGTTAATTACAAATTATTTCCTTTTCTAAAGCCGATTGCTGCCAAGCGTGTCTACTTTTTCCGAAAGAAAACAAGCGAATGAACCACGAATCGATGCGATCGAAAAAAAGACTAATAATGAAAATTGAAAAAGGGCGGCAAATTTTTGGGTGGCCTACATTTCTTCATTATTATAGAAAACGTCTTTTTTCATTCGTATTGCTCTTTTTTCATTTTCAACTCTGCAGTCGACAAAAACTAGTTACAAAAATTGAAAAAGGGTGGCAAATTTTCGGGTGGCCTAGGGCGGCCTATTTTTATGTTTTATTACAGAATACGTCTGTTTTCACTCGTATTGTCTTTTTTTCGTTCGTCAACTCTGTAAGAGAGAAAACATAGTGATGGATATTGAAAAAGGGCGGCAAATTGTTGAGTGGCCTAGGGCGGCCTATTTTTTTACCATGAGAAAATACATTCATTTCTACTCGTATTATCAGATTGTTCTTGTCAACTCTGCATTTAAAAAAACTATCAGAAACAATTGAAAAAGGGCAGCATATTTTTGGGAGGCCCAGGGTGGCCTTTATTTATTATTACATAACACGTCTATTTTGACTCTTATTGTCTTCTTCTTCGCTTATCAATTATGTGATGGAGAAAATCCAGTAATGAAAATTTAAAAAGGGCGGCTCATTGTTGAGTGGCCTAGGGTGGTCTATTTTTTTATAATTGTAGAACACGTCTGTCTTTATTAGTTTTGCTCTTTTTACACTTTCAACTCTGCAATCGACAAAAAGTAGTTATAAAAACTGAAAAAGGGCGGCAAATTTTCAGGTGGTCTAGGGCGGCCTATTCTTATGTTTTCTTACAGAATATGTCTGTTTTCACTCGTATTGTCTTTTTTCGCTCATCAACTCTGTAATAGAGAAAACATAGTGATGGAAATTGAAAAAGGGCGGCAAATTGTTGAGTGGCCTAGGGTGGCCTATTTTTTTATCATGACAAAATACATTCATTGTACTCGTTTTATAACATTGTGCTTCTCAACTCTGCATTTGAAAAAACTATTATTAACAATTGATAAAAGGGCGACATATTTTTGGGAGGCCCAGGGTGGCCTTTTTTTATTATTACATAACACGTCTATTTTCACTCTTATTGTCTTTTTCTTCGCTTATCAATTATGTGATGGAGAAAATCCAGTAAAGAAAATTTAAGAAGGGCGGCTCATTGTTGAGTGGCCTAGGGTGGTCTATTTTTTTATAATTATAGAACACGTCTGTCTTTATTCGTTTTGCTCTTTTTGCACTTTTAACTCTGCAATTGACATAAAACAGTAATAAAAATTGAAAAGGGCGGCAAATTTTCGGGTGGTCTAGGGCGGCCTATTTTTATGTTTTATTACAGAAAACGTCTGTTTTCGCTCGTATTGTCTTTTTTTCGCTTATCAACTCCGTAACAGAAAAAACGTAGTGATGGATATTGAAAAAGGGCGGCAAATTGTTGAGTGGCCTAGGGTGGCCTATTTTTTATCATAACAGAACACATTCATTTCTACTCCTATTATCAATTCTGCTTGTGAAGTCTGCATTTGAAAAAAAAAAATATTTTTAAAAATTGAAAAAGGGCGGCATATTTTTGGGAGGCCCAGGGTGGCCTAAATGAAAACGTACGTTTTCACTTGTATTGTCTTATTCTTCGATTATTAACCCTGTAATAGAGACAAAAACTAGTGATGAAAATTGAAAAAGGGCGGCCAATTCTTGAATGGTATAGGGTGGCCTATTTTTATATTATTACGGAGCACATCTATTTCTACTCATACGTTCCTTTTTTGCTTGTCAAATATGCGATCCAAAAAGCAAGTGAATAATACTTAAAAAGGATGGCAAATTTTTGAGTGTCATTGGGCGGCCTTTTTCTATTTTTTTTCGAAAAACACGTATGTTTTGACTTGTATTGTTTTTGTATTGTTTTTTTTTTGTCAATCCTTCACGAAAACACTAGTAATAGAAATTGAAAAAGGGCATCAAATTTTTGGGTGGCCTAGGGTGGCCTGGGACTTGAATCTATGAAAAAAGATTAGCAAAAAAGAGTGAAGAGGCAAAGTGGGGTTCGAGGGGGAGTAGGGGGGATTGAGGGAGTAGTGGGGATTGATGTGGAGTAGTGGGCATGAAAAGGGAGGGTAGGTTGTGAAAGTAGGGGATGGGATGGTGAAATAGGGAGTAAAGGAGGGAAGGGAACGATAAGAAAAGATAGGATCGGAATCGATAGAAAGAAGTGGTGAGAGATGTGGGACAATAAAGAGGATGGGAAGATTTGAGATCACTCTACTCGAATTGGGGGGAATTAAGAGGAGAAGAGAAGTAGTTACCTCCGGGAGGGGAAGGGAATAGTAGGCAAAATAGGGGAGTAGAAATTGGGAGTGGTGGGGATATCTGAGTAAGGGAAAAGTAAGAGAGATGAAGAGAGGATTGTTCTGTAGGGAAGGAGAAAGGTATGTGAAGGGTTCAAAGAATGAGAGTGAAGGGTTCAAGTAGGGATTGCCTGGGAGTAGTGGGGCGGGATCGGGAAATGAGGAGTGTAGGAGGGAATGGAAAGATAACGAAATATAGGATCGGACTGTATAGAAGGAGGTGATGAGACAGGGGAAGGGAAGAGTAGGCATAATAGGGGAGTGGAAATCTGGAGTGGTGGGGGCAGTAGGTGGATGGAAAAGTAGAGGAAGTGAGAAGTAGGAGAGATGGGGTGGGGAATGTCCTGAAGGGAGGAAGGAAAGTGTGAGAGGGGGTTAGGGAATAAGAGTGAAGGGTTCAAGTGTGGAGTGAGGGGGAGTAGTGGGATCGAATGAGGGAAATAAGCACTGTGGATGGAGAGGGGACGACAGGATAGGATAGAAAGAAGTGAAACGAGGGAAGTATGAAAAAGTTTTAGTAAATAAGAGTGAAGAAGCAATGTGGGGATTGAGTGGGAGTAGGGGGGATTCAATGGGAGTATGGGGGATTAAGGGGGAGTAGTGGGGATTGAGGGAGTGGGCTTGGAGGGAAGGGAAGATTTGGGGTTTGAATATATTTTAATATTTTCAATAACAATTATTTATCCAAATTATTTGTTAAAATTATATAAAATAATTAACAGCTGTATTTTAAGAACTTATCAGCTGTGACCGTAAATTCATTATCAGATCCCAATTTATAATAAGTTCACTGAGTTTAAAAGTGGACCAATGACCTATCTTAACAAACCGACGTCAGCATGCAAATTATAAAAATAGATTAATTTTATTGACAATTGACTTTACCCCAGTAATGTTCTAGATCGGAAATAAAGTATAGGACTTACTATTATTTTATAATATTTATTGAAAATTATATAATTATTGAATAAATAGGTAGATTATAAATTTATTTTATTTATCAAAAATTAAATTAGACGCTTGTAATTTTTTAATTCAAACGAAAGAAAAATTTATCTCATTTCAAAGAATAGCGCAGTTCCTATTTTTTTTGTTGAAGAAATTATTTCTTTAATATTGTTTTAACTTAAAGAAATTAGTAAAAAAAATTAAATAAATAATTTTTTTTGAGTAAATATTTTTTACATTGTAGAAAGAATTTTATTGGAACAAAATAAATTTCCTTAGATTGTTTAAATCAAACCAAGAGGGGCGACCGAAATATTTCTTTGAATTAAAGAAACTTTTCTTTGACAGAGAGTCAATATATTTTTTTCTTCAATGAAAGAAACGAAAAAAAAGAACATATTTTTTCTAAATTAAAAAAAAAATTTCTGGCGAAACAAACGGAAGAAAAGAAAAATAGAAAAAAATTCTTGATCAAGTCAAAATTTTTGGAAATGTGGACAAAAAATACTTTTTTAGGATTTTCGTGAAAATTATTATTAAAAATTTTTTGATATTGTTCATAAAATTTATTAATTCAGTTTAAACAATGCGCCATTATCATTATCATTAATAAAGTCGGGTGTAATTGTAATAATCAATTTTTTAATATTTTGCAAAAAAATGTAATGTGTAAATCTATTTTCCTCTTTAAAAAAAATGTAAAATAGTGGAATTTTGCGTAATTAAGAATTAATATTTAGTGAAACAATACAAAGTTTTTAAAAATGAACAAGTATTTTAAAAAAAATTATTAACAAAATTTAGTTATTTTTTCAGCTTAACTTGTTGACATATTTGTTTTTATTGCCTTGAAAAGTTAGGGGAATAGAGGAGATGGAAAGTAGGGGAAATAAGGAAAAGTGAGGAGAGGGGAATTAGGAGGAGTGATGGGACATAAGAGGAAGGGTCGTAGTGGAAGTGAGGAGAAATGAGGGGAGAGGCAGTAATTGAAGTGAGATGAAATGAGAGGAAGAGAATCAGGAAAAAGTGGGGGGAAGTGAAAGATCAAAAGTTTGCGAGGTGATGGGAAATGAGCGGAGGGGAGTTAGGGGAAGTGATGGGACAGGATGGGAAGCGTCGTAATAGAAGTAAGAAGGAATGAGGGGAAGGGCAGTAATGGACGTGAGATGAAACAAGAGGAAGGAAAGTAGGGGGTATGAAGAGAAATGAAGGAATGGAATGTAAGACAAGTGTTGGACAATGGGAAAAGAGAATTAGGGGAAGTTATAAGGAATGAGGGAAAAGGAATGAGAGGGAGTGATGAGACATGAGGGGAAGGGTCTTGGTGGAAGTGAGGAGAAATGTGGGGAGAGAAGGTAATGGAAGTGAGACCAAATGAGAGGAAGAGAAGTAGGGCATGTGAAGGGGAATGAAGGGATGAAAAGTAGGAGAAGGTTTGAGAAATGAGGAAAGGGAATTAGGGGAAGTAAGGGGGCATGATGGGAGGGACGTTGAAAAAGTGAGGGTGAATGTTGGGAGGGGCAGTGATGAAAGTGAGGCGAAATGAGAGGAAGAGAAGTAGAGAAAGTGAGGTGAAATGAATAATGGAAATTCTGAGAGGTGATTGAAAATGAGGAAAGGGGAATTAGGGGAAGTGAAAGAGCATGAGGGGAAGTGAGGGGAAATGAGGGGAGGGCTATTAATGGCATTGAGACAAAATGACAGGAAGAGAATGAGGGGATGTGAAGGTAAATGAAGGGATGAAAAGTAGGAGGAGTGATGGGAAACGAGGAGAGGGGGATAAGGGGGAGCCATGGGACATGAGGGGAAGGATCGTAGAGGAAATGAGAAGAGGTGAGGAGAGGGGCAAGAGTGGAAGTGAGACAAAATGATAGGAAGCGAAGTAAGGGATAGGGAAATGAAGGGATCGATAGTAGATGAAGTGATGGGAAATGAGTAAAGGGAAATTAGAGAAAAGGTTGCATGAGGTGAGAGACGTAGGGAATGTGAGGGAAAATGAGGGGTGGAGCAGTAGTGAAAGCGAGGCAAAATGAGAGGAAGAGAAGTAGAGAAAGTGAGGGGAAATGAAAAGATGAAAAGTAGGAGAAGTAATGGGAAACGAGAAGAGAGGAATTAGGGGGAGTGATGGGACATGAGGGGAAGGGTTGTAGAGAAAGTGAGAAGAGTTGAGGGGAGGGGCAGTAATGGAAGTGAGTCAAAATGAGGGGATGAGAAGTTAGGGATGTGAAGGGAAATGAAGGGATGGAAAGCAGGAAAAGTGATGGAAAAGGTGGAAAGGGGAATCAGGGGGAATGTTCGTAGTGGGAATGAGGAGAAATTGAGGGACGGCAAGTAACCGAAGTGAGACAAAATGAGAGGACGAGAAGTAGGGGATGTGAAGGGAAATGAAAGGATGGAGAAGTGATAGGAAACGAGGAGAGGGAAATTAGGAGAAGTAGTGGGACATAACGGAAAGGGTTATACTTGAAGTGAGGAGAAATGGAGGGAGGGGCAGTATTACAAGTGATGCCAAGTGAGAGGAAGAGAAGTAGGGCATGTGAAGGGAAATGAAGGGATA
The DNA here is from genome assembly GCA_932178445.1 of Andricus quercusramuli. Lineage (NCBI taxonomy): Eukaryota > Metazoa > Arthropoda > Insecta > Hymenoptera > Cynipidae > Andricus > Andricus quercusramuli. The sequence continues at coordinate 6,132 of CAKNXH010084431.1, forward strand.
GAAAGTAGAATACATTATAAGAAATGAGGAAAAGAGAATGATGTGAAGTGAGGGGAATGGAGGGAGGAACGTAGGGAAAGTGATGGAAAATGAGGGGAGTGGGAGTAGTAGATGTGAGATGAAATGAGAGGAAGAGAAGTAAGGGATGTGAAGGGAAATGAAAGGATGGAAAGTAGGAGAAGTGAAGAGAAATGAAGGGAGGGACGTAGGGGAAGCGAGGGGAAATGACTGTAGGGGGAATAATGGAAGTGAGGCGGAATGAGAGAAAGAAAAATAAGAGAAATGAGAGGAAATGTAGTTCAGTCAATATTGTTGAGAGACCAGGCAATTAAATTCCAATGAAATTGTCCGTTTGGATATATGAAATTGTTAAAAGCTTCCCACTAAATCCTCCAAGTTAAGCAGCGCCTAGCCTGGTTGAACTCGGATGGGGGCCGTAATACCCAACACTTATCTAATGAATATATTGCTCTGAAAATAGCAGATTGATTGTTTTTAAATTTATAAACCAAATATATCATTTTTTTAATGGAGAAAATAATTTTTTTTAAATATAATAAAGTAATAAATTATTTTACACGGTGAATAAAATTAATAAATTATAATATTTATTCGAGCACTCGGTTTTCGTATTTAATTTCACGAATTACTGGTATTTGATGTCGGACAACATTAAAATAAACTATTAAAAAGTAACTAACTAGATTTGATAAATGATAAAAAATTTCAGTATTGCATAGAACCAGCATTCTGAAATCTTTATTCCGATTTTAAATAATCGTTCAATTCTACCATACCGAGTTTTTTTAATAAAATATTCACAGATGTAAATTTCAGGCAAAAACTCGTAGATAAATTGGCAGAAAAATTTGCGTGAGAAATTTCATGAAATATTCATGAAGCTTGGAATCTGCTTTGATATTTCGTACAAGTGTCAGCATTTGCAAGCGCTGAGGAAAAAATGTTTGGCTCAAGAGGTAAACACTTTTTAAAAATTGTTCTGAGTAAAATCTTAAAAGATGATTTTAGTAATCTTTACCGATTTTGACCTATGTTTTTTTAGATCTAATAAAATTTCAGAAAAAAATTTCGGGCTAGATTTTTTATTTAGTTTTTTTATAAACAAATAAATGTAATTAAAAAATGGTCATTTTTCTATTTCACGTTCCGATTTCACTGAAAATAATTTCCCAGGTGTTTTTTTATTCTTTGATTTTAAATCCATTTGCAGAATATCCCTTTCCCACTTCTCCTACCCTACTACCCCTCACTGCACACTTCCCCTCCCGTATTATCACTCATAAGCCTCACAATCCCTCACTATATCCCCACCACCCCAAGCATGCTCCCCTACATTTATCCCCTTATACTCCCCCCCCCCCACCTATATACGCTCCTTTCTCATCACCCTTCCATCTTCTTATTTCTTCTATAACTTCTATATCTACTATCTCTTCTCCTTCTATCAATTTCTCTTCTTTCTTACCCCTCACTTCCTTTCCCCCATTTTCCATGTCAACACCTTATTTTCCCTCCCCACATTCCACTCTCCTCACTCCACTTCCCTCATTCTCTCACGCTTCTACTACTCCACCTTCCTTTATTTCCTCTACTTCCCGTTACTACTTTTCAGCCCTCACATACCAACATTCATGAGCCACCCAAGCCCTCACTACATCCCCACCATACCAACCATACTCCCCTATATTTATACACCTCATACTTCCCCCTGTGTATTTACGCTCCCTTCTCATCTACCCACTATTTTTTAATTCCTTCTCTAACGCCTCCTCCCCTGGTATCTCTTTTCCTCCTATCACGTCCACTTCTTTCTATCACCTCACTTCCCTTCCTCATCTTCTACGTCACCGTCTTACTTTCCCTTCCATTACTTCACTCCCCTCATTCCCCCACGCTTCTAGACCTCTACCTCTCTTTATTTCCCCTACTTTCCCTCCCATCCCCGCAGTCATGAGCCACCCAATCCCTAACTACAGCTCCACCATCTCTACCATACTCCCCTACATTTATATTCCTTATACTCCCCCTCCATATTTACGCCCCCTTCTCATCTCCCTTCTATCTTCTCATTCCTTCTCTAGCTTCTCCTCCCCTACTATCTCTTCTCCATCTATCACTTTCTCTTCTTCCATACCCGTCACTTCCTTTCACCCATCTTCTACGTCACCGTCTGATTTCACTTCCCTCACTCCACTTCCCTCAATTCCCCACGCTTCTACTACTCCACCTTCCTTTATTTTCTCTACTTTCCGTCACTGCTTACTTCCTCTCCCCTATCAGCATTCATGAGCCACCCAATTCTTTACTACATTTCCACTGTCCTAACTATACTCCCCTACATTTATCTCCTCTTATACTTCCTCTCCTCTCGCTATTTACACTCCCTCACTTCTTCTCATTCCTCTCATATTTTCCTTTCCTAACTATCGCTCCTCCTCCCGTCGCGTCCCCTACTCCCCTCCCCCTCCCTTCACTACTGCGTCTCATTTTCCTTTCCCTCACTCCCCCTTACTTCTCCTACTCCCCCTCACTTCATTTTCCCCACTTCTACTCTCAAGAAAAAAGTGCGACGGACGGACACCCGATCGAAATTATAAAGGTTGTTGGCCGGAACTACGAAAGGCTAAAAATTTAAGAATCTGAATCAAAAATCGGACTCGACAATTCTCTTTGAAATTTCATCAGATTGATTTTCAACAAAAATGCGTCCGAATCGGTGAAGACTTTTCGAAAATATGGTGAACCAAAAAGTAACTTTCAAGGATTTCGTAGTTTTCCTCATGGGAAGAAAAGTAGTGGAAATGAAGGAAGGGGAAACAAGAGAAGCAAGGGGAAATAAGGAAAGGGGAAGTCAGACAAGTAGGGAAGGGATGGAACTTTAGAGAAGAAGAAGTAAGGGAAGTGAGGGAAAAAAGTGATGGGGAAGCGAGGGGATGGGAACTAGGGACAACAGGAGAAAATGAGATGAGAAGTGGGGTAATTAGAATGAATGATTGGCAGAGAGGGAGGGAAGTGAGGGTGTAGATGAAATGATGGGAAGAGAAAGTGGGAAGTGAGAGGAGGGACAGTAGGGTACCGCGGGTGAATGGGGGAGGGGAAGGGCGATAGTAGGGGAAGTGAGGAAAAGTAGAGAAAGGAGAAGTGAGCGAAGGGATAAGAAGGATAATGGAATGGCGGTGAGTGAGGAATCATGATAGAGGAGGGGAACAAGGGTAGTGCGTGAGAACGAGGGCTGGGCAACTATGAGAAACGACGGGAAATAGACGAAATAATGGTATGAGAGAAAGAAAAATAAGAAGTGGGGATGTCGAGGAATTGATAGGAAGAGAGGGAGAGCAGTAAGGGGATGGGCAGTATGGTAGTGCGAATGAGTAAATGATGGGAAGGAGGATATTAGACGCAGTCAGGAAAAGTAGAAGAGGAAGAATTTGTGGAAGGGGTAAGTGGGAGGAAGGTTGTGGAGAGTGGTAACAAAGAAATAATGTGAGCAGCGGACTAGTAGAATAAGTAAGGAAAGTAAAGTAATTACGGTGAATGAGAGAAAAAAAAGTGTAAGGAAGAATGTAAAACGACTGAAAATGAAGGATGGGATGTAGAGGAAACTATTGGAAGGGAGGAGGGAAGTGTGGGAAGGTACAGTAGGATAGTGAGGGTGAGTAGGCGAGGCAAGAGGGACATGGGAAGTGAGGAAGAGTAGGGAAGGGTTGTGGTAATTGAGGAGTCATGAAAGCAGCAAGAAAGTAGAGGAAAGGATGGAAGAAATCGGGTAATAAGCCTTCATGAAGGAAAAGGTAGGGATAAAAATAAGGGTAGTGCAAGGAAGTGAGAGGTAGGGAAGTATAGGGGAAGACGGTAAATGAGACGAGGGGATATAGAGAAAATGATGTGAAGAGAGTAAGGAAGTGATAGGAGTGACACTAAGATAGTGAGGGTGAGTAGGTGAGGCAAGAAGGATATGGAAAGTAAGGGAAATACCGAAGGGTGTAGTGAGCGAAGAGAGAAGAGAAGGGAGATATAGTGGGCTGGTGGTCAGTATGGAGTTATGGGAGGAGCGGGTAGGTAGAGGAAAGGATGGAAGAAGTCGGGTAATAAGTCTAAATGAAGGAAAAGGTGAGAAGAAAAATAATGGTAGTGCAAGGAATTGAGAGGTAGAGAAGTATAGGTAACGACAGTAAATGATGGGAGAGGATGTAGAGGAAATAGTGTGAAGAGAGTGAAGAAGTGGTAGAAGTGACACTAGGATAGTGAGGGTGAGTAGGTGAGGTAAGAGGGATAGCATGGCAAGTGATGGAGAGTAGCGGAAGGGGGAGTAAGCGAAGAGAGAAGAGAAGGGAGAGATAGTGGGCTGGTTGTCAGTGTGGAGTTATGCGAGGAGCAAGGAAGTGAGTGATAGGGAAGTATAGGGAACGACAGGAAATAAGAGAAGGGGATGTAGTGAGAATTATAGGAAGAGAGGAAGGAAAAGAGGGGAGGTACAGTAGGATAGTGAGGATGAGGAAGGGAGGATGAAAGGGATAGTAGAAAAAGTGAAGAAAACTAGAGGAGAAAGTAGCAGTAAAAAAAGTAAGTGAAGGAAGAGATTGGGAAAGTTGTAAGAGAGTAATTATGGGAGGATCGGGGAAGAATTTAAAGGAGGGGAAGTAGGAAGGGAAAAGTATGGAGGGGAAAATAATAGGCTATTTCTCTCAGAAAATATACGAGCTGTAGTGCAGTTATTTTGTGGAAAAGTTGAAGAGATTTAGTGAAATTTACCCTCGGGTTGGATGGGCTGATCGCTTTTATTTATTCCCCGGGAAGGGACGGAATTGCATAATTATGGTCAGAGTTTAGACGTGAAAGAGGGCATTCGAGTTTCTCAAGCTCGGTCCTCTCTTATAGGGAATGCGGAACTAAAGCTCGGAACTTTCGAGCTTCTAAGCCGTAACTCAGGGTGACGTTTGACCTCAGCGTTGTTAGTTTGTTACCGACTTTAAACTTTAAACTTTATGTTTTCATGGAAACTTACCGCCAACGACTCACACATGCCACTATATATTCATAAATTTCGGGCTCATGAATAATCTTTGGCACAATGGGGTTTATCATACTATCAGCAATTTTGCAACCGCTTCTGTTTCAAATTAACGTCTTTTCAGACTGGATGGAACTATGAAAGAAAAAAAAATTTGTCTGAAAAAAAATTTTCTTTCGCTCCACTGAGAATCGAGCCACAGAACTACTGATAAATCAAATTTTTTCAAGAAATCTGTGCTATCATCAGAGAATAACAGACAATATTTAACGTCTTTTCAGACGGGATGGAACTATGAGAGAAAAATTTTTTTCTGAAAAAAGATCTTCTCCTTTCTCTCATCTGAGAACCGAACCACAGAACTACTGATAAATCAAATTTTTTCAAGGAATCTGTATTATCAACAGAGAATAACAGAAAATATTTAACGTATTTTCAGACTGGATGGAGCTCTGAAAGAAAAATTGATTCAAATAACTTTTTTTCTGAAAAAGATCTCCTTTTGCTCCACTGAGAATCGAACCGCAGAACTACTGATCAATCAATTTTTTTCAAGGAATCTGTATTATCATCAGAGAATAATAGAAAATATTTAACGTCTTTTCAGACTAGATGGAGCTATGAAAGAAAAAATATTTTGAATAGTTTTTTTCCGGAAAAAGATCTTCTCCTTTCGCTTCGTTGGGAATCTAACCGCGGATCTACTACACTACTTATCAGTAGTCTGAAAAGACGTTAAATTTTTTCTATTATTCTCTAATGATAATACAGATTCCTTGAAAAAAACTGATTTATAAGTAGTTTTGTGGTTTGATTCCCGGCGGGGTGAAAAGAAAAGATTATTTTTCAGAAAAAAAATTATTAAAAAAAAATTATCTTTCATTGCTTCATCTAGTCTGAAAAGACGTTAAATATTTTCTGTTATTCTCTAATGATAATACAGATTTCTTGAAAAATTAATAAATTATTTCTTAAGTTATAACTAGTATTTAATTTGAATCAAATTTTTTTTTACATAAATAAATCGTGTAAGGCAAGTAATTTTTTAATTCACTGAGGAAAAAAAATGTCATTTAAAATTCAACAAAGTTTTACCTCGTTTGATGATATTTTCGCTTTGATAAAAAAAAAAAGATGTTAAATAAATAATTTTATAATGACATTGAATTTTATGGCATCGCAAATAATGTTATTTCTTCATGAAAGACGAATTATCTTTTCCTTCAGCATAAGTTCTATTTTTTGATAAGACGTATCTTATGAAATATATCAAATAAGTAGACTTGGAGTTTCCAAATCGAACTTTTTTTTCATTTCTAATCAAAATGAAAAAAATATTTTTTCTGAGTCTTCCGATATTTTGTGCGTTTTTGTCACCTGAAGTTGTGTCTTCATTTGAGGAAAGTAATGGTAAGTGAAAAAATATCTCTTGTTTTAAATAAAAATACCTATAATTTTCAAAAAAAAAAAAAAAAATAGTTAAATTTCCAACAAAAAAGAATCGTTGCCTTCTCATTTTTCTCTTGTCTTTTTTATTATTGTCCAAAGAAAAAAAATCTTTTTTTGTTAAGAAAAAGATTTTTTTAATTACATTAGCAGCATTTTACGGTGGTTGTCAAAATTTGGTCACTGGATTCTTGTTTTTATTTTCAGGAATTCTATACATTATGTTAAATTTTAATTTACAAAATGAATTTAAAAAAAAATTAATTTTCAAATAAACTAGTTAGATTTTCAACCAAACATATGGATTTATAACTAAAATGATGAACCTTTTGCTGGAATTTTTGAATTTTTAATAAAAAAATAAGAAGAAATAAAAAAAGCCAAGAAGATTCATTTTCCACAAAAAAAAAAACAATTTTAAACGGAATACATTTTTCAAAGTTCAATTTTCAACTAAAAAAAAATTGAAAGACAGTTGAATTTACAAATTGAACAGATAATTTTTTCACCAAAAATATAATGGTTAAATTTTCAGTTAAAAACTGAATTATCAACATAAAAAAATGAATTTTCAACTGAAATGATGAATCTTCAACTAGAATTGTTGAATTTTCAATCAAAGAATAAATTTGTTATTAAAAAATGAATTTTGTATTAAGCAATAAATTTTTAATTAACAAATGAATTTTTATTTGAAAAATACATTTTCAAACGAAAAAACAATAATTTTCAGCCATATTCTCAGAGTTCTATCTCAATATTTTCAGCGAAAAAAAAAGGAAATTCTCAAGAAAATAATTAAATTTTCTACCAAAAAAAAATTAGTTTTCAACAAACTAGTTGAATTTTCAACCAAAGATATAAAATTTTAAAATAAAATGATGAATCTTCAACTAGAATTGTTGAATTTTCAATTGGAGAATAAATTTTTTAACAAGAAATAACTTTTTCATCAAAAAATTAATTTTCATTTGAAAAATACATTTTCCAATGAAAAAACAATGATTTTTTAGCCATATTTTCAACATTCAACGGAATAGTTTAATTTTCAACTGGAAACAAATTTTTCAAACCAAAAATGTAATGGTTAATTTTTCAGTTGAAAACTGAATTTTCAACAAAAACAAAAATTAATTTTTAACAAACTAGTTAAATTTTCAACCAAATATATGAATTTTCAACTAAAATGATGAATCTTCACCCGGAATTGTTAAATTTATAATAAAAGAATAATTTTTTTATTGAAAAAAAAATTTAATTAAAAAATGAATTTTTATTTAAAAAATACATTTTCAAACAAAAAACCACTATTTTTTTAGCCATATTCTCAGCATTTTATCTTCACATTTTCAGCCAAAAAAAGGCAAATTGTCAATAAAATAGAATTTTCAGCCAAGAAGATTAATTTTTTTCGAAAAAAAAATTTTTCAATGTAATACATGAATTTTCAACGGAATAGTTCAATTTTCAAATGAAAAAAAAATGTTGTAACCAAACAGTTGAATTTATAAACCAAAAAGATAATTTTTTCACCAAAAATATAATGGCTATATTTTCAGTTAAAAACTGAATTTTCAACAAAAAAATGAATTTTAAATAAACTAGTTAAATTTTTAACCAACGAAATGAATTTTCAATTACAATGATGAATCTTCAACTAGAACGGTTGAATTTTCAATTGAAGAATACATTTTTAATTGGAAAATAAATCTTTAATTAAAAAATAAATTTTTAATTAAAAAATGAATTTTTATTTGAAAAATAAATTTTCAAACAAAAAACAATGATTTTCAGCCATATTTTCAGTATTTTATTTTCACATTTTCAGCAGAAAAAGTTGACTCATTAACCAAAAAGGAGACTTTTTAAAAAAATGGTTTAATTTTCAACAAACTAGACGAACTTTTAACAAAATCGTAGAGTTTTGAAATAAAAAAGATAAATTTTCCATAAAAAATAGAATGGTTAAATTTTCAGTTAAAAATTAATTTAAAAAAAATGAGTTTTCAAATAAACTAGTTACATTTTCAAACAGAGATATGAATTTTTAACCAAAATGATGTATCTTCAACTGGAATTGTTGAAAAATTCAATTAAGAAATAAATTTTAAATTCAAAATTAAATTTTCAATTGAAAAATACATTATCGACTAAGAAGAAGAATTTTGAAAAAAAGTTGATTCATAAACCAAAAAGGATACTTTTGCACAAAATTGTTTAATTTTCAACAAAATAGATGATTTATCAACAAAATAGTTGAAGTTTCAAAGAAATAATTTAATTTTTAACTATAGAAATAAATTTTTAACCGAATAGTCGAATTTCTAATTAAAAAATGAATTTTCAATTAAAAAATAAATTTTTAATTAAAAAATACATTTTCAAAGAAAAAACAATTATGTTCAGAATTTATAAAGTAATTAACCATGGCTCAGAACAGAACATACTTGCGCAAGAATCTCTTGCTATGCTGTTGATATAACTTTATCTCTGCCGAGCTTTCGAGTTACGATAAAAGTGATTACGAAATTCAATTATACGGAGAAAATTATATAAAATCCATGCGTGGTATAATAATTTGTTTAAGAATCTGTTCTCTTATCGGATGGAAGAAAAACAAATAAAGTTTCTTTATCTAATTGCGATAAAAATACCTGTTTTGTTGAAAATTTGCCTTTTCGGTTTGAAAATTAATTTTTTGTCAAAATTTATTTTTTCTGTTGGAAAATTAAACTCTTTGCTTAAAAATTCAATTATTTTTTTGGAAATTCAACAATTTTTCTAGAATGTCCTTTTTACTTGAAGATTCAACTATTTTGTTGAAAATTTGTCTTTTTGGTTTGAAAATTCATTTGTTTCCAAAATTTGTCATTTTAGTTGAAAATTCAATTGTTCTGTAGGAAATTCAACAATTTTGTTGGGATTTCAACAATTTCGTTTTTTTTTATTTTATTTGAAAATCAAACTATTTTGTTGAAAATGTGTCTTTTGAGCTTGAAAATTCATTTTTTTCAAAATGTATCTTTTTAGTTAAAAATTCATCTCTTTGGTTGAAAATTAAATTACTTTGTTGGAAATTCCACAATCTTGTTAGAATGCCTTTTTTAGTGGAAAATTCAACTTTTTTCTTGAACATTCGTCTTTTCGGTTTGAAAATTCATTTTTCCCCAAATTTATCATTGTAGTTGGAAATTTGTCTTTTCGTTTGAAAAATTCATTTTTTTTTGGTTGAAAATTAAATTATTTTGTTGGAAATTCAACAAATTTCCTAAAATGTCTTTTTTACTTGAAAATTCAACTGTTTTCTTGAAAATTTGTCTTTTTGGATTGAAAATTCAATTGTTTCCAAAATTTATCATTTTAGTTGAAAATTTTTCTTTTCGGTTTGAAAATTCATCTCTTCGGTTGAAAATTCAATTATTTTGTTGGAAATTAAACAATCTTGTTAGAATGCCTTTTTAAGTTGAAAATATAACTGTTTTGTTAAAAATTTGTCTTTTCGGCTTGAAAATTCATTTTTTTCCCAAATTTATCATTTTAGTTGGAAATTTGTCTTTTCGTTTGAAAAATTCATTTTTTTGGTTGAAAATTTAATTATTTTGTTGAAAATTCAACAATTTTTCTAGAATGTCCTTTTTACTTGAAAATTTAACTGTTTTGTTGAAAATTTGTCTTTTTGGTTTGAAAATTCAATTGTTTCCAAAATTTATCATTTTAGTTGAAAATTTTTCTTTTCGGCTTGAAAATTCATCTCTTTGGTTGAAAATTCGATTATTTCGTTGGAAATTTAAAAATCTTATTAGAATGCCTTTTATTAGTAGAAAATTCAACTGTTGTGTTGAAAATTTGTCTTTTTGGTTTGAAAATTCAATTGTTTCTAAAATGTATCACTTTAGTTGAAAATTTTTCTTTTCGGCTTGAAAATTCATCTCTTTGGTTTAAAATTTAATTATTTTTGTGGAAATTTAACAATCTGGGTGGAATACCTTCTTTATTTGGAAATTCAACTTTTTTGTTGAAAATTTATTTTTTTCCGAAATTTATCATTTCAGTTGAAAATGCAATTATTTTGTTGGAAATTCAATAATTTTGTGGGGATTTCAACACTTTTCTTAGAATGACCTTTTTAGTTGAAAGCTTAACTGTTTTGTTGAAAATTTGTCTTTTCAGTTTAACAATTCATTTTTTTTTAAATTTATCATTTTAGTTGAAAATTTGCCTTTTCGGTTGGAAAATTCATCTCTTTGGTTGAAAATGCAATTATTTTGTTGGAAATTCAACAATCTTGGTAGAATGCCTTTTGTAGTTAGAAATTCAACTGTTTTGTTGAAAATTTGTCTTTTCTGTTTGAAAATTTATTTTTTTCCAAAATTGATCATTTCAGTTAAAATATCATCTCTTTGGTTGAAAATTTAATATTTTGTTGGAAATTCAACAATCTTGTTAGAATTTCTTCTTCACTTTAAAATTCAACTGTTTTGTTGAACATTTTTCTTTTTGGTTTGAAAATGTATTTTTTCCAAAATTTATCATTTTAGTTGAAAATTCAATTATTTTGTTAGAAATTCAATAATTTTGTTGGGAATTCAACACTTTTCTTAGAATGACCTTTTTAGTTAAACGTTTAACTGTTTTGTTGAAAATTTATCTTTTCAGTTTGACAATAAATTCATTTTTTTTTCAAATTTATCATTTTAATTGAAAATTCATCTCTTTGCTTGAAAATCCAATTATTTTGTTGGAAATGCAACAATTGCGTCAGAATATTTTATTTTAGTTAAAAATCCAACCATTTTGTTGAAAATTTGTCTTTTCAATTTGACAATTCATTTTTTTCCCAAATTTATCACTTTATTGAAAATTCAATTATTTTGTTTGGAAATTCAACAATTTTGTTAGAATACATCTTTTGGTTGAAAATTTAACAGTTTTGTTAAAAATTGGTTTCCCTCAATTTCCAAATGTCATTTGCCCGTTTACAACGTAGAAAGATTTAGCAGGATCCGTCAATTTCCAAGTGTTTTTCGCCCGTTTCCAACGTGAAAAGTTTCAGCAGGTTCCCTCAATTTCCAAGTGCTATTCACCCGTTTCCAACTTAGAAAGATTTAGCAGGTTCCCTTAACTTTTAAGTGTTATCCACCCGTTTCCAACGTAGAAAGATTCAG
>CAKNXH010084432.1:0-11504 GCA_932178445.1 Andricus quercusramuli
ACCGCAGAAATTCTGATTTCCGGTCAAGTGCTTTCTCATTAAGCTACTAGAGAGATATCTCTAGTAGCTATCTCTCATTAAGCTACTGGAGATATATCTCTAGTAGCTTAATGGCAAAGCACCACTGGGAGCCCAACCACAGAAATTCTGACTTCCGTTAAGATGCTTTTGCATTAAGCTACTAGAGACCTCTCTAGTAGTTTAATGGGAAAGTACCTGACCGGAAATCAGTTAAAATAAAATTTGAATTTTCAGATCTCGTTTAACTCTCCTCATATGAATAATCGATTCAACTGAACCAATTATTCCGTCTTGAAATCGTTTTTTTTTTTAAGAATACTTTAATGTGCGAAACAGCAATTTCTGGTGTTTCGCCAGAAATTGCTGAATAAGCTGCGATGAATGGGTAGGTGCGTTAGCGTGGCGAAGAAACCAGTTGCGACTTTTTTTCCATCCTCATATTTAAAACGTATTAAGAATGATCTTCAACGTTTATTAAAACTATTATTCTTTAGTCAACAAAAAATCCAAATATTTTTTGTAAAGCTAATTCTTCTTAATTGAATAGTCTACAATAATATTTTTGGTTAAGAATTCATCTATTTTGGCTGAACATTTTATTATTTGGTTGAAAATTTAATTATTTATGATAAAAATTCAATAATGTTAATTGAAAAGTCATCTTTTTTGCTAGAAAATTTAACTTTTGGCTTAAAAATTAATTTCTTTATTAAAGATTCAAAACTCTAGTGGAAAATTCATATCTTTGGTTGAGAATATTGAACTAATTTGTGAAAAATAATTTTTTTATTATTAAAAATAAACATTTAATTACTTGGCTGAAAATTTAACTGTTTGATTGAAATTTAATTGTTTTGTAGAAAATTAGTTTTTATTTGATGAAATTTTGTTTGTTTGAATTAGAATGTAAATATCCCATTTTTAGTTGATAATTGATTTTTTTTAGTTTCGAAATTCAACTGTATTGATAAAAATTAATTTTTTGTTTTTATAAATAATTTTTTTCAACAAACATTTAATTACTTGGTTAAAAATTCAAATTTTTTTTGAAAATTCAACTGGTTTGTAGAAATATTATCTTCTGGCCTCAAAAATATATTTTTTTATTGAAGATTAATCTTTTTAATGGAAAATTCTTTTCTTTGCTTAAGAATCGAATAGCTTTGATGAAAACTATTCTTTTTTTTTTAACAATTTTTTTTTTCAAGCGAAAACCTAATTACTTGGTTGAAAATTCAACTTTTCTGAAAAAAATCCGTCTGTACGTTTTGAAAATTCAACAATTCGGTAGAAAATTCATCTGTGTTGTAAAAAATTTAATTGTTTTCTAGAAATTTTTTTTTTATTCAGATTTTTTTTTTGTTTGAATGAAAATGTAACTATTCCTTTTTTGTTAATAATTGATTTTTTTCAAAATTCAACTGTTTTGTAAAACTATAATTTTTTTGGCTTAAATATTTCTTTTTTCATTAAAGATTCCTAATTGTAGGGGAAAATTCATCTCTTTGGTTGAGAATTGAATTTTGCTAAAATTATCATAACGTTCCTAATTGAAAAAGTTAACATCGAAAAAGCGGATTTTTCTGTCGACAAATGCCCGCATAATGCATTTGTTTATTGAATTTGTTCAAAAAAATCATAATATTAATCAAAAAATTATGAACTTTGCTAAAATTATCATAAAGTTCCTAATTAAGAAAATTGACATAGAAAAAAACGAATTTTTCTATCGAAAAATGCCCGAATAATGCATTTGTTTATTAAATTTGTTCATAATATAAACAATTATAATCTGAAGAAAGAAGTTTTATATTATAATATTGTTTACATTCAAATTTCTTGCAATATGACTTGAAAAAACGTAAAATTGTGGAAAATTGTAAAAAACATTCTTTCAACAAATAATTTGTTTATACCAAATTCTTTTGTTTACTATATAATATTGGAACATCTTCCACTCATGTTAGTCTATGAAATTTGGGTTATTTCAACAATTTTCCTGTTATTGACGAGCACCAGGAACGTCAAACAGAAAAAATTGCCATTATTCCTTGTTATTTGTTTATTTATAAAAAAATTGAGAGCCTTATTCAAAAATTAGGCTCAGCAAGTCTCTTACAAATTTTATCAGCTTAATTTTCAAATTTTTTTTGTCCAAATCGGTCAATATTTGTGGGTTGTACGTTATTTTGAAACAAGCCATTTTTTCCCACTGTGCCGCGGTCGCAAGGTCTCGAGCTGCAGACACTATGAACAGTGACCGCGCAGAAACAATAGCTTCAGGGACAAACTCACTTTTGAGTTATTATTAATATCTTTTTCGGTTGAAATATAAATTTTTTGGTTAAAAAATCATCTTTTTGATTAAAAATTAAACTATTTATTGGCAAAATAAACCAGGTGGGAGAAAGTAAACTTTTTAAATAAAAATTGATATCTTTTAGGGTTAAAAATTAAGCTGCTTTGTAGAAAATTGATCTTTTTGGATTAAAAATAGAACAATTTGGTAGAAAATTAAACTATTTGGATGAAAATGAACTTTTTTTTGGAAAATTCATGCTGAATACTGAACAGCCAGCCGAGCGCGTCATTATAACAATACTGCCGCCTCACACCTGCGGACGCGAGGTCTCGAGCTGCACAAACTGATAAAACTGATCGCGCAGAAACAATAGCGTCAGGGTCAAACTCACTGTTGAGTTACTATTAAAATCGTTTTCAGTTCAAATATGGACTTTTTGGTTGACAATTCAACTATTCAGTTGAAAATTAAACTATTTATTTAAAAAATGAACTCTTTGGATGAAAATGAACTTTTTTGTTAAAAATTCATGCTGAATGCCCACCAGCCAACCGAGCGCGCCACTATAAAAACACTTCCGCCTCCCATCTGCGGACGCAAGGTCTCGAGCTGCACACACTGAGAAAACTGATCGCGCAGAAACAATAGCGTCAGGGTCAAACTCACTTTCGAGTTACCATCAAGATCTTTTTTAGTTGAAATATGGACTTTTTGGATGACAATCCAACTATTCAGATAAGAATTAGATGATTTATTATAAAAATAGAATATTTGGGAGAAAATGAACTTTTTTATTGAAAATTCATATATTTTAGGGTTGAAAATTAAACTAGTTCATAGAAAATTGGTCTTTTGCCTTGAAAACAGAACAATTTGGTGAAAATATTAACTATGATAACCAGAAAAACACTGACACCTCACAGTCGCGGGCGCAAGGTCTCAAGCGACAGACGCTAAGAAATATGAAGGCGTTCCCCAGACCCAGAGATCATGAAAATGAAAGTCCTCATTGATTTTAAAGTTTTCAATTCAATATTCTAAGGAATTTTGCAAAATAAATTTAATTGTACTACTTAAAATTCGTCTTTCCGGTCTAAAAATACAACAATTTGTTAGAAAATTAAACTATTTAGATAAAAACAAACTTTTTTGTTGAAAATTCATACTGAGTATATACGAGCCAACCGAGCTCGCCACTATAACAACACTGCCGCCTCACACCCGCGGACGCAAGGTCTCGAGCTAGAGAAACTAAGAAAACTGATCGCGCAGAAACAATAGAGTCAGGGTCAAACTCACTTTTGAGTTACCATTAAAATCTTTTTTAGTTGAAATATCGACTTTTTGTTTGACAATCCAGCTATTCAGTTAAAAATTAAACTATTTATTAGAAAAATAAGCTATTTGGGAGTAAATGAACTTTTTCATTGAAAATTTATATATTTTAGGGTTGAAAAATCAACCGCTTCGTAGAAAATTTCTCTTTTGGCTTGAAAATAGAACAATTTGGTAAAAAATTAAACTATGATGACTAGAACAACACTGACGCCTCACACCCGCGGGCGCAAGGTCTCAAGCTACTCGCGCAGAAACAATAGAGTCAGGGTCAAATTCACTTTTGAGTTACCATTAAAATCTTTTTTAGTTGAAATATCGACTTTTTGGTTGAAAATTCAACTATTCAGTTGAAAATTAAACTGTTTTGTAGAAAATTTATCATCTGGTTTAAAAATAGAACATAAAAATTAGAGTCCTTATTGTTTCTGAAGTTTTTGATTCAATATTCCCAGCAAAATAAATTTAATTGAACTACGTCTTTAAAAATTGCATTCAAGAGGCTTTTTCCAATGCGTATGGACTCTTTATGAATAGTACCCTGGCGGAAGTTTCGGATAGGAATTCATTCCTAACCAATCGGAAGTCATCCGAATCAATCCGGAATCTGTATCCGAACCAATCCGACTTAATCCGAGCCAATCCGAAAACGCTCTACATTTCGTTCGGTCCAAATCAGTCAAGAATTAATCCGACTCAATCCGAATCAATTCGAACAAACTTACCGATCCGAACTAATCAGAACTCGGATTCATCCGGATAGAAAATTTATAAATTTATATTGAAAATTTGGTTCGGATTGATTCGGGTTGGTTCGGATACAGATTCCGGAATGAATCGGAATGAATCGGAATGAATCGGAATGAATCGGAATAAATCGGAATGAATTGCTATCCGATACTTTCGCCAATGTAATTTACAGTCTCACGTTTAAATATATTCTGTAAACGTAAAATGACAAAAAACGGGATAGAAAGCCTAATTGCAAGTGGCAAAAGTGGTAAAAGGGAATGGGTCTGATTATAAAAATAAGCATGTTTGTTTGCGTGAACCGCATTATCGCACCAGCAGCTCGCGAATTTCGCGAGTGGAATGGAATTAACGGAGCGTTGCGGGTCGATAGACTTTATTGGCGTAGGAACCCGTGTGTAGATGTGGTGGTTGTTCTCACAAATACATGCATTGCTTTTGCCACCAACACCAATACTAACTGCACAGTGCACTGCGGTACCAGGATGTACGTCCGCTGCACGAAACCGCAAAAATGTCCAAAGACAAACTTCCCTTCTGCGATTCCGAAATACCTGCATCTAACAATTATACTTTATTTTATGCCTACTATTGCCTATTATTTTACCAAAAAATAATACAAATTCAATTCTAACATTCCCTAATCCAATAATTTGTCGTCAAAAATGTTAAAAACACAATATAATAGGTGGCGGCCCTGCGGACCCAAAAAGTGCGCAAGGCCGCCAAGGAGCATAAGGAGCTTTTGAGACTATTTTTTGCATTCTAATTGGAAAATCTTCATTGTGAAATCTCTGAAATCACTTTTTATACATTTTACGTGTCACAACACGTTCTCTTAGGGCTCAAGAGATCATTTCTGTCGTCTAAACTGCATTTTTTCAATTAAAATGTAAAGAAAATGCAGTATCTCGATTCTTCCTTGCCACTGTATTGACTAGTGATTTTTCATGTTAGGTCCGCAGGGCCGCCACCTATTGTATTGTGTTTCAAAAAAATTTTACGACAATCTTTTTAATTAGGAAATTTCAGAATTTGTATTGTTTTTTGGTGACATTCGAGATACTGCATTTTCTTTATATTTTAGTTGAAAAAATGCAATTGAGGCGACAGAAATTATTTGTTGAGCCCTGAGAGAAGGTGTGGTGACACGTAAAATGTATAAAAAGTGGTTTCAGAGATTTCACAATGATGATTTTTCACTTGGAATCCAAAAAACAGTCTCAAATTCTCCTTGTGCTCCTTGGCGGCTCTGCGGACTTTTGAGGTCCGCAAGGCCGCCAACTATTGATAACGACTAATAATTTTTTTTCAATAATCTGGTTGAAAATTAAACTGCTTGGTGGAAAATTTGTTTTTATCATTAAAAATTAATTTTTTCAATTCAAAATTCAGCTATTCCATTTTTGTTAAAATTTGAACCTTTTTAGTTTTTAAAATTAAAAATTTGTAAAAATTTGTAAAAAATGTATGTATTATCTTGAAAATTGATATTTTTTTAGTAAAAAAAATCATTTTCTTTGTTGAAGATTTATGATTTTAGTTACAAATTCATCTCTTTGGTTGAAAATGGAACTAGTTTGGTAAAAATTCCTTCTTTAAAATAAAAATTTAATTTTTCAACTGAAAATTGAACTATTTGGTCAGAAATTCAACTGTTTGATTGAAAATTAAATCATTCGTTGAAAAGTCAACTGTTTAGTAAAAAATTATTTTTTTATTTGAGTTTTTTTATTTAAAACTGAATTATTGCATTTTTATTCAAATTTGATCTTCTTTGGACTTGAAATTCAACAATTTCATTAGAAATTTTTTTATTGTGTTAAAAATTATTTTTTTGTTGTGTAAACTGATATTTTCTTTGTAGAAAATTAATTTTATTTGTTGAAGATTTCTACACATAGTTTAAAATTCATCTCTTTGGTCGAAAATGGAATTAATTTGTTGATAATTCTTTTTTTCAATAAAAATTTAATTTTTCAACTAAAAATTTAACTATTCGGTTAAAAATTCAACCGTTTGGTTGAAAGTTCAATTTTTTATTGAAAATTAGATTTTTTTATTTAAAATTTATTTATTGCATTTTTATTAAAATCTGATCTTCTTTGGACTTGAAATTTAAAAATTTGTTTAAAAAATTTTGTAATTCGTAAAAAATTTGTCATTTTTGGTAGAAAATTAATATTCTTGATTGAATATTCAACTATTTGGTTGAAAATGTTTTTATTCTATTGAAAATTTTATTTTTCGTAGAAAATAATTCTTCTCAGTTGAAAATTCAAATATTTTGTCAAAAATGACCTCGTTTGTTGAAAATTTATTTTTTCTGGTTGAAAATTTAACTGTTTTATAGAAAATTTGTTTTTGTTATTAGAAATTAGTTTTTTTAATTAGAAATTTAACTATTCCATTTTTGTTAAAACTTTATCCTTTTTAGTTTGAAAAATTAACATTTGTTTGGAAATTTTTGTAATTTGTTAAAAATTCGTTTTTCTTTACGTTCAAAAATTTATAATTTATTCGTTTTCTTATAAAAAATTTAATTTTTCAACTAAAAATTTCACTATTTTGTTAAAATTTCAACTATTTGATTGAAAATTAACTCTTTCGTTGAAAATTCGTATTTTCGGGTAAAAAATTTAACTGTTTGGTAAAAAAATCATTTTTCAATTAAAAATTAAGTTTTTTAATTTAAAAAAATCAATTATTGCATTTCTATTAATACTTCATCTTCTTTGAATTTGAAAATTAAAAAATTCGGTGGCGAATTTTTATAATTTGTAAAAAATTCATCTTTTTTGGTGGAAATTTAATCTTCTTGATTTGAAATTCAGCTATTTGATTAAAAACAAATTTTAAATATGAAATAGTGTCGAGTACTGGTCCATTACATTTTTTTAGAAACGAGAAAAAATCTACCGGAGCCAGGATTTGAACCGGGAACGCCACTAAGCATGAGAGTGTTTCAATGCATTTTTTTCTGAAAAAAGAAAGAAAATTAATTAAAATAATTTTTAATTCATATTTCCATCTAGTCTGAAAAGACGATAAATATTATCTGTTATTCTCTGATGATAATACAGATTCCTGTAACATAAATAATTTAACAAACCATAATAATTTTTTTAATATTAATTTTTTTGAGATATTTTTAAATTATTTGAACTTATATTTTTTGGATTTTTATTTTATTTTTTCAATTGGAGAATTGAGTTTTTTCAATTTAGAACATTTTGAATCGGAAGAGGGAAATTTGTTATTTTTAACATTTTTATTGAATTCAGTGAAAGGGAATTTTGTTAGTTAACTTATTTCTGAATCGAAAAGGGACTTTTTCAATTATTAATGTTTTTAAATTCTTTCGAGTTTGGAAAGTTCAATTTTCAATTTTTTCTGTATTGAAAAGGAAATTTTTTTAGTATTAACATTTTTATAAGAGAAGAAGCTTTTATTGTTAACAGTTTCATGGAGTTTGATGGAAGACAATCTTTAATATTTATAAATTCCTTTAATTTTTAAAAGTTTAAGTTAAAATTAAGATTTTTTTCTGAATTTAACCGGGATTTTTTTCATTTTTTATTTTTTTCTTGAGTTGGATGAAAGCAAATTGGGTAGTTAATTTATTTCTGATTTTGAAAATGAACTTTTAAAATTTTTATATTCTTCCATGTTTGAAAAATCCAATTTTAAAGACAAAATTTTTTCTGGATTGAAAGTGGACTTTTTTTAGTTTTAAAATTTTCATTGAGTTGGTTGGTGGAAAATTTTAGTAGTTAATTTATTTCTAAATTGGTAAAACGCATTTTTTTATTTTTAATACTCGAAATATTTTCGCAATTTATACAATGATATTATTTCGTTGACCAGGGTATTATTTTTTTTTGAATTCTTAATAATAATTAGCGTCGATTGTTGTTCTATTATTTTTGAAGAAAAGAGAAAAAATCTGCCTCAGCCCGGATTTGAACTTGGTATGCCACTATACATACATACAGCATTGATGGCCTAATTGGTTAACACTCTGATGTATAGTGGCGTACCCGGTTCAAATCCTGGCTCCGGCAGATTTTTTCTCGTTTAAAAAAAAAGACCAGTAATCAACACTATTTAATATTTAAAATAATTGAAAAAAAAATTTCAATAAAATATATTTTTGATGAAATAGTTGAATTTCTAATCAAGAAGTTTAATTTTCTCCCAAAAAAGACGGATTTTCAACAAATTATATAAATTTTGCACCAAATGTTTTAATTTTTAAATCCAAAGAAGATAAAGTATTAATAAAAATGCAATAATTAAATTTTAAATTGAAAAACTTAATTTTCAATAAAAAAATTAATTTTTCATTAAACAGTTGAATTTTCAACCCTAAAATATGAATTTTCAACGAAAGAGTTAATTTTCAAGCAAAAAGTTGCATTTTTTACCAAATAGTTAAATTTTTAATTGAAAAATTATATTTGTTATGAAAAAAAAATTATTATTAAATTAGTTTCATTTTCGACCAAAGAGATGAATTTGAAGCGAAAATTATAAATCTTCAACAAAGAAATTTTATAAAATACATAAATTTTTAATTAAATAGTTAAATTTTCAACCAAAAAGATTAACATTCTACGAAAAAACAGAAATTCTCATCAAAATACATAAATTTTTAAGCAATCAGTTGAATTTTCAACCAAGAAATCAACCGGGAATAAGTAGTTCTGTGGTTCGATTCCCAGCGGAGCGAAAGGAGAAAAACTTTTTTTCAGAACAAAATTATTTAAATTAATATTTAGTATCATTATTACTATTAAAAAAAAACAAATGCTTAACAAATTACAAAAATTCCCACACAAATTTTTAATTTTTTAAACTTAAAAGGTTCAAATTTTAACAAAAAAGGAAAAGCTGAATTTTTAATTGAAAAAATTAATTTTTAATAATAAAAACGAATGTTCCACAAAGCAGTTTAATTTTCAACCGGAAAATATTAATTTTCACTAGAAAAATTAAATTTTTATTTAAAAAACGAATTATTAAGAAATTAATTACAGTTCCGACCACAGAGATGAATTTTCAACTAAAATTATGAATGTTTAAGAAAGAACATCAATTTTATACTAACAAAAGACCAAGACAATTAATTTTCTACAAAAAACAGGAATTCTCATTATTTTGTTTGAAATTCACATTTTTTATTTTTAAATTTAAGTTTTTTGTAAAAAAATTCATCTTTTTGTTTTTAAAATTGAACAATTTGGTTGAAAATTCATCGATTTGGGTGGAAAATTAATCTTGTTTGTTCAAAATTCATAATTTTGGCTGAGGATTGGAACATTTTGTTAAAAATTTCATTTTTTGTTCAAAACATCAAATATTCGGTTCATGTATAGTAGAGTACTTGGTCCAAATCCCGGCTCCCGCAGATTTTTTTTTAGTTTCTCAAAAAAAAAAAATAGACCAGTAGTGGGTACCATTTAATATTTAAAATGTTTGAAAAAAAAAATTTTTTTCAATAAAATAGATTTTTAATCAAATAGTTGAATTTCCAATCAAGAAGAGTAATTTTCTACCAAAAAAGACGAATTTTTAACAAATTGTAAAAATTTGTAAACCCAATTTTTCAATTTCTAAATCCAAAGAAGATAAAGTATTAATAAAAATGCAATAATCAAATTTGAAATTGAAAAACTTAATTTTCAATAACAAATTAATTTTTATTAAGCAGTTGAATTTTCAACCCGAAAACATGAATTTTTTACCAAATAGTTAAATTTTTAGTTAAAAAATTATATTTATTATAAAAAAAAATTATTATTAAATTAGTTCCATTTTCGACAAAAGAGATGAATTTGAAGCGAAAATTATAAATCTTCAACAAAGAAATTTTATAAAATACATACATTTTTGATTAAATAGTTAAATTTTCAACTAAAAAGATTACAATTCTACGAAAAAAAACCAGAAATTTTCATCAAAATACATCAATTTTTAACCAATCAGTTGAATTTTCAACCAAGAAATCAACCGGGAATAAGTAGTTCTGTGGTTCGATTCCCAGCGGAGCGAAAGGAGAAAAACTTTTTTTCAGAACAAAATTATTTAAATTAATATTTAGTATCATTATCACTATTTTTTAAAATATTTAATTTTTTTTATTATTCAAAAAAAGAATCTTGTATTTCCCTTTTGTCAAAGTGAAGATGATAAAAAGGGAAAGGAAGTACTCCGTCTCCTTTTCGTGTGCTTTTGACAAATTGTGGGACGATAAAATGATTAATTCACCTTCTCTCCCAAAGAACTCGAACCCTCTTAAAAGCATCGTATTCTTGCGAGAAGAAAACTGATGGAAAAGTTTTCTGGATCAATTTCTATCTCCACTTTTGCACAATAATAAGACGCCGAATCAAATTCATCTCGTGGAAATATCGAGGAATTTTTTTAAATTCGGGGAAATTCTACCTAATTTTCTGATTAAACATATTGTGCTCTGAGATTGATGGATTTCGGGCCATTCAGGGCTCAACTGACAATGAATCCTGAGCAATTTGTCACTGGAGAGATCGTAAAAACTTCATCAGAGAAAACTGACAAGGAAATAAAAAAATGTATTTTTTTTATTCGCCACACGTTCTAGCAAAATAAATAAAATAAGATGCAAAATGTAGACAATTTGTTATTAAATTTAGGATCAGATTTGGAAATAGAAGAAAGGAAGAGAAAAAATGAAAAAGAAAGAATGAAAGGCGAAGAAATAATTACGAAAGAAAGGAAAAATGGAGAGAAATAAAAAAGAAGAAAGAAAGAGAGAAAGTATGGAATGAGAAAGAAAGAATGAAAGAAGAAGAAAGAATGAACGAAAGAAAGAAGAGAGAGAGAGAGAGAGATAAAGAAGAAAGAAATAGAGAAAGAATGAGATAAGAAAGAAAGAATGAAAGAAGAAGAAATAACTACGAAAGAAAGAAGAAAGAGAGAGAGAAATAAAGGAGAAAGAAAGAGAGGAAGAATGGAATAAGAAAGAATGAAAGAAGAAGAAAGAATTAATGAATGAAAAAAGAAAGAGAGAAAAATAAAAAAGAAGAAGAAAAGAGAAAAGAATGAAATAAGAAAG
>CAKNXH010084433.1:0-16900 GCA_932178445.1 Andricus quercusramuli
AGAAAAAAGATTATTTG
Organism: Andricus quercusramuli; assembly: GCA_932178445.1. Classification (NCBI taxonomy): domain Eukaryota; kingdom Metazoa; phylum Arthropoda; class Insecta; order Hymenoptera; family Cynipidae; genus Andricus; species Andricus quercusramuli. The sequence continues at coordinate 18 of CAKNXH010084433.1, forward strand.
TAATAAATATAATAATAATAATAATAATAATAATAAATTATTATAAAATAGGCTAAGGAATTTTTCTATTCCAACAACATTTATTATTTATATTATTAACGGCATTGGTATGTACGTTGCACTGTAGGTACAACACCTGAGATACTTAGGGTGAATCATGATCTACGAGCAGGTCGTCTCCAAAGAGGCGCACCTTAAGGCACCCTCGTTTCGCGCTTGACGTTAATTACAAATTATTTCCTTTTCTAAAGCCGATTGCTGCCAAGCGTGTCTACTTTTTCCGAAAGAAAACAAGCGAATGAACCACGAATCGATGCGATCGAAAAAAAGACTAATAATGAAAATTGAAAAAGGGCGGCAAATTTTTGGGTGGCCTACATTTCTTCATTATTATAGAAAACGTCTTTTTTCATTCGTATTGCTCTTTTTTCATTTTCAACTCTGCAGTCGACAAAAACTAGTTACAAAAATTGAAAAAGGGCGGCAAATTTTCGGGTGGCCTAGGGCGGCCTATTTTTATGTTTTATTACAGAATACGTCTGTTTTCACTCGTATTGTCTTTTTTTCGTTCGTCAACTCTGTAAGAGAGAAAACATAGTGATGGATATTGAAAAAGGGCGGCAAATTTTCGGGTGGTCTAGGGCGGCCTATTTTTATGTTTTATTACAGAAAACGTCTGTTTTCGCTCGTATTGTCTTTTTTTCGTTTATCAACTCCGTAACAGAAAAAACGTAGTGATGGATATTGAAAAAGGGCGGCAAATTGTTGAGTGGCCTAGGGTGGCCTATTTTTTATCATAACAGAACACATTCATTTCTACTCCTATTATCAATTCTGCTTGTGAAGTCTGCATTTGAAAAAAAAAAATATTTTTAAAAATTGAAAAAGGGCGGCATATTTTTGGGAGGCCCAGGGTGGCCTAAATGAAAACGTACGTTTTCACTTGTATTGTCTTATTCTTCGATTATTAACCCTGTAATAGAGACAAAAACTAGTGATGAAAATTGAAAAAGGGCGGCCAATTCTTGAATGGTATAGGGTGGCCTATTTTTATATTATTACGGAGCACATCTATTTCTACTCATACGTTCCTTTTTTGCTTGTCAAATATGCGATCCAAAAAGCAAGTGAATAATACTTAAAAAGGATGGCAAATTTTTGAGTGTCATTGGGCGGCCTTTTTCTATTTTTTTTCGAAAAACACGTATGTTTTGACTTGTATTGTTTTTGTATTGTTTTTTTTTTGTCAATCCTTCACGAAAACACTAGTAATAGAAATTGAAAAAGGGCATCAAATTTTTGGGTGGCCTAGGGTGGCCTGGGACTTGAATCTATGAAAAAAGATTAGCAAAAAAGAGTGAAGAGGCAAAGTGGGGTTCGAGGGGGAGTAGGGGGGATTGAGGGAGTAGTGGGGATTGATGTGGAGTAGTGGGCATGAAAAGGGAGGGTAGGTTGTGAAAGTAGGGGATGGGATGGTGAAATAGGGAGTAAAGGAGGGAAGGGAACGATAAGAAAAGATAGGATCGGAATCGATAGAAAGAAGTGGTGAGAGATGTGGGACAATAAAGAGGATGGGAAGATTTGAGATCACTCTACTCGAATTGGGGGGAATTAAGAGGAGAAGAGAAGTAGTTACCTCCGGGAGGGGAAGGGAATAGTAGGCAAAATAGGGGAGTAGAAATTGGGAGTGGTGGGGATATCTGAGTAAGGGAAAAGTAAGAGAGATGAAGAGAGGATTGTTCTGTAGGGAAGGAGAAAGGTATGAGAAGGGTTCAGAGAATGAGAGTGAAGGGTTCAAGTAGGGATTGCCTGGGAGTAGTGGGGCGGGATCGGGAAATGAGGAGTGTAGGAGGGAATGGAAAGATAACGAAATATAGGATCGGACTGTATAGAAGGAGGTGATGAGACAGGGGAAGGGAAGAGTAGGCATAATAGGGGAGTGGAAATCTGGAGTGGTGGGGGCAGTAGGTGGATGGAAAAGTAGAGGAAGTGAGAAGTAGGAGAGATGGGGTGGGGAATGTCCTGAAGGGAGGAAGGAAAGTGTGAGAGGGGGTTAGGGAATAAGAGTGAAGGGTTCAAGTGTGGAGTGAGGGGGAGTAGTGGGATCGAATGAGGGAAATAAGCACTGTGGATGGAGAGGGGACGACAGGATAGGATAGAAAGAAGTGAAACGAGGGAAGTATGAAAAAGTTTTAGTAAATAAGAGTGAAGAAGCAATGTGGGGATTGAGTGGGAGTAGGGGGGATTCAATGGGAGTATGGGGGATTAAGGGGGAGTAGTGGGGATTGAGGGAGTGGGCTTGGAGGGAAGGGAAGATTTGGGGTTTGAATATATTTTAATATTTTCAATAACAATTGTTTATCCAAATTATTTGTTAAAATTATATAAAATAATTAACAGCTGTATTTTAAGAACTTATCAGCTGTGACCGTAAATTCATTATCAGATCCCAATTTATAATAAGTTCACTGAGTTTAAAAGTGGACCAATGACCTATCTTAACAAACCGACGTCAGCATGCAAATTATAAAAATAGATTAATTTTATTGACAATTGACTTTACCCCAGTAATGTTCTAGATCGGAAATAAAGTATAGGACTTACTATTATTTTATAATATTTATTGAAAATTATATAATTATTGAATAAATAGGTAGATTATAAATTTATTTTATTTATCAAAAATTAAATTAGACGCTTGTAATTTTTTAATTCAAACGAAAGAAAAATTTATCTCATTTCAAAGAATAGCGCAGTTCCTATTTTTTTTGTTGAAGAAATTATTTCTTTAATATTGTTTTAACTTAAAGAAATTAGTAAAAAAAATTAAATAAATAATTTTTTTTGAGTAAATATTTTTTACATTGTAGAAAGAATTTGATTGGAACAAAATAAATTTCCTTAGATTGTTTAAATCAAACCAAGAGGGGCGACCGAAATATTTCTTTGAATTAAAGAAACTTTTCTTTGACAGAGAGTCAATATATTTTTTTCTTCAATGAAAGAAACGAAAAAAAAGAACATATTTTTTCTAAATTAAAAAAAAAATTTCTGGCGAAACAAACGGAAGAAAAGAAAAATAGAAAAAAATTCTTGATCAAGTCAAAATTTTTGGAAATGTGGACAAAAAATACTTTTTTAGGATTTTCGTGAAAGTTATTATTAAAAATTTTTTGATATTTTTCATAAAATTTATTAATTCAGTTTAAACAATGCGCCATTATCATTATCATTAATAAAGTCGGGTGTAATTGTAATAATCAATTTTTTAATATTTTGCAAAAAAATGTAATGTGTAAATCTACTTTCCTCTTTACAAAAATGTAAAATAGTGGAATTTTGCGTAATTAAGAATTAATATTTAGTGAAACAATACAAAGTTTTTAAAAATGAACGAGTATTTTAAAAAAAATTATTAACAAAATTTAGTTATTTTTTCAGCTTAACTTGTTGACATATTTGTTTTTATTGCCTTGAAAAGTTAGGGGAATAGAGGAGATGGAAAGTAGGGGAAATAAGGAAAAGTGAGGAGAGGGGAATTAGGAGGAGTGATGGGACATAAGAGGAAGGGTCGTAGTGGAAGTGAGGAGAAATGAGGGGAGAGGCAGTAATGGAAGTGAGATGAAATGAGAGGAAGAGAATCAGGAAAAAGTGGGGGGAAGTGAAAGATCAAAAGTTTGCGAGGTGATGGGAAATGAGCGGAGGGGAGTTAGGGGAAGTGATGGGACAGGATGGGAAGCGTCGTAATAGAAGTAAGAAGGAATGAGGGGAAGGGCAGTAATGGACGTGAGATGAAACAAGAGGAAGGAAAGTAGGGGGTATGAAGAGAAATGAAGGAATGGAATGTAAGACAAGTGTTGGACAATGGGAAAAGAGAATTAGGGGAAGTTATAAGGAATGAGGGAAAAGGAATGAGAGGGAGTGATGAGACATGAGGGGAAGGGTCTTAGTGGAAGTGAGGAGAAATGTGGGGAGAGAAGGTAATGGAAGTGAGACCAAATGAGAGGAAGAGAAGTAGGGCATGTGAAGGGGAATGAAGGGATGAAAAGTAGGAGAAGGTTTGAGAAATGAGGAAAGGGAATTAGGGGAAGTAAGGGGGCATGATGGGAGGGACGTTGAAAAAGTGAGGGTGAATGTTGAGAGGGGCAGTGATGAAAGTGAGGCGAAATGAGAGGAAGAGAAGTAGAGAAAGTGAGGTGAAATGAATAATGGAAATTCTGAGAGGTGATTGAAAATGAGGAAAGGGGAATTAGGGTAAGTGAAAGAGCATGAGGGGAAGTGAGGGGAAATGAGGGGAGGGCTATTAATGGCATTGAGACAAAATGACAGGAAGAGAATGAGGGGATGTGAAGGTAAATGAAGGGATGAAAAGTAGGAGGAGTGATGGGAAACGAGGAGAGGGGGATAAGGGGGAGCCATGGGACATGAGGGGAAGGATCGTAGAGGAAATGAGAAGAGGTGAGGAGAGGGGCAAGAGTGGAAGTGAGACAAAATGATAGGAAGCGAAGTAAGGGATAGGGAAATGAAGGGATCGATAGTAGATGAAGTGATGGGAAATGAGTAAAGGGAAATTAGAGAAAAGGTTGCATGAGGTGAGAGACGTAGGGAATGTGAGGGAAAATGAGGGGTGGAGCAGTAGTGAAAGCGAGGCAAAATGAGAGGAAGAGAAGTAGAGAAAGTGAGGGGAAATGAAAAGATGAAAAGTAGGAGAAGTAATGGGAAACGAGAAGAGAGGAATTAGGGGGAGTGATGGGACATGAGGGGAAGGGTTGTAGAGAAAGTGAGAAGAGTTGAGGGGAGGGGCAGTAATGGAAGTGAGTCAAAATGAGGGGATGAGAAGTTAGGGATGTGAAGGGAAATGAAGGGATGGAAAGCAGGAAAAGTGATGGAAAAGGTGGAAAGGGGAATCAGGGGGAATGTTCGTAGTGGGAATGAGGAGAAATTGAGGGACGGCAAGTAACCGAAGTGAGACAAAATGAGAGGACGAGAAGTAGGGGATGTGAAGGGAAATGAAAGGATGGAGAAGTGATAGGAAACGAGGAGAGGGAAATTAGGAGAAGTAGTGGGACATAACGGAAAGGGTTATACTTGAAGTGAGGAGAAATGGAGGGAGGGGCAGTATTACAAGTGATGCCAAGTGAGAGGAAGAGAAGTAGGGCATGTGAAGGGAAATGAAGGGATAGAAAGTAGAATACATTATAAGAAATGAGGAAAAGAGAATGATGTGAAGTGAGGGGAATGGAGGGAGGAACGTAGGGAAAGTGATGGAAAATGAGGGGAGTGGGAGTAGTAGAAGTGAGATGAAATGAGAGAAAGAGAAGTAAGGGATGTGAAGGGAAATGAAAGGATGGAAAGTAGGAGAAGTGAAGAGAAATGAAGGGAGGGACGTAGGGGAAGCGAGGGGAAATGACTGTAGGGGGAATAATGGAAGTGAGGCGGAATGAGAGAAAGAGAAATAAGAGAAATGAGGGGAAATGTAGTTCAGTCAATATTGTTGAGAGACCAGGCAATTAAATTCCAATGAAATTGTCCGTTTGGATATATGAAATTGTTAAAAGCTTCCCATTAAATCCTCCAAGTTAAGCAGCACCTAGCCTGGTTGAACTCGGATGGGGGCCGTAATACCCAACACTTATCTAATGAATATATTGCTCTGAAAATAGCAGATTGATTGTTTTTAAATTTATAAACCAAATATATCATTTTTTTAATGGAGAAAATAATTTTTTTTAAATATAATAAAGTAATAAATTATTTTACACGGTGAATAAAATTAATAAATTATAATATTTATTCGAGCACTCGGTTTTCGTATTTAATTTCACGAATTACTGGTATTTGATGTCGGACAACATTAAAATAAACTATTAAAAAGTAACTAACTAGATTTGATAAATGATAAAAAAATTTCAGTATTGCATAGAACCAGCATTCTGAAATCTTTATTCCGATTTTAAATAATCGTTCAATTCTACCATACCGAGTTTTTTTAATAAAATATTCACAGATGTAAATTTCAGGCAAAAACTCGTAGATAAATTGGCAGAAAAATTTGCGTGAGAAATTTCATGAAATATTCATGAAGCTTGGAATCTGCTTTGATATTTCGTACAAGTGTCAGCATTTGCAAGCGCTGAGGAAAAAATGTTTGGCTCAAGAGGTAAACACTTTTTAAAAATTGTTCTGAGTAAAATCTTAAAAGATGATTTTAGTAATCTTTACCGATTTTGACCTATGTTTTTTTAGATCTAATAAAATTTCAGAAAAAAATTTCGGGCTAGATTTTTTATTTAGTTTTTTTATAAACAAATAAATGTAATTAAAAAATGGTCATTTTTCTATTTCACGTTCCGATTTCACTGAAAATAATTTCCCAGGTGTTTTTTTATTCTTTGATTTTAAATCCATTTGCAGAATATCCCTTTCCCACTTCTCCTACCCTACTACCCCTCACTGCACACTTCCCCTCCCGTATTATCACTCATAAGCCTCACAATCCCTCACTATATCCCCACCACCCCAAGCATGCTCCCCTACATTTATCCCCTTATACTCCCCCCCCCCCACCTATATACGCTCCTTTCTCATCACCCTTCCATCTTCTTATTTCTTCTATAACTTCTATATCTACTATCTCTTCTCCTTCTATCAATTTCTCTTCTTTCTTACCCCTCACTTCCTTTCCCCCATTTTCCATGTCAACACCTTATTTTCCCTCCCCACATTCCACTCTCCTCACTCCACTTCCCTCATTCTCTCACGCTTCTACTACTCCACCTTCCTTTATTTCCTCTACTTCCCGTTACTACTTTTCAGCCCTCACATACCAACATTCATGAGCCACCCAAGCCCTCACTACATCCCCACCATACCAACCATACTCCCCTATATTTATACACCTCATACTTCCCCCTGTGTATTTACGCTCCCTTCTCATCTACCCACTATTTTTTAATTCCTTCTCTAACGCCTCCTCCCCTGGTATCTCTTTTCCTCCTATCACGTCCACTTCTTTCTATCACCTCACTTCCCTTCCTCATCTTCTACGTCACCGTCTTACTTTCCCTTCCATTACTTCACTCCCCTCATTCCCCCACGCTTCTAGACCTCTACCTCTCTTTATTTCCCCTACTTTCCCTCCCATCCCCGCAGTCATGAGCCACCCAATCCCTAACTACAGCTCCACCATCTCTACCATACTCCCCTACATTTATATTCCTTATACTCCCCCTCCATATTTACGCCCCCTTCTCATCTCCCTTCTATCTTCTCATTCCTTCTCTAGCTTCTCCTCCCCTACTATCTCTTCTCCATCTATCACTTTCTCTTCTTCCATACCCGTCACTTCCTTTCACCCATCTTCTACGTCACCGTCTGATTTCACTTCCCTCACTCCACTTCCCTCAATTCCCCACGCTTCTACTACTCCACCTTCCTTTATTTTCTCTACTTTCCGTCACTGCTTACTTCCTCTCCCCTATCAGCATTCATGAGCCACCCAATTCTTTACTACATTTCCACTGTCCTAACTATACTCCCCTACATTTATCTCCTCTTATACTTCCTCTCCTCTCGCTATTTACACTCCCTCACTTCTTCTCATTCCTCTCATATTTTCCTTTCCTAACTATCGCTCCTCCTCCCGTCGCGTCCCCTACTCCCCTCCCCCTCCCTTCACTACTGCGTCTCATTTTCCTTTCCCTCACTCCCCCTTACTTCTCCTACTCCCCCTCACTTCATTTTCCCCACTTCTACTCTCAAGAAAAAAGTGCGACGGACGGACACCCGATCGAAATTATAAAGGTTGTTGGCCGGAACTACGAAAGGCTAAAAATTTAAGAATCTGAATCAAAAATCGGACTCGACAATTCTCTTTGAAATTTCATCAGATTGATTTTCAACAAAAATGCGTCCGAATCGGTGAAGACTTTTCGAAAATATGGTGAACCAAAAAGTAACTTTCAAGGATTTCGTAGTTTTCCTCATGGGAAGAAAAGTAGTGGAAATGAAGGAAGGGGAAACAAGAGAAGCAAGGGGAAATAAGGAAAGGGGAAGTCAGACAAGTAGGGAAGGGATGGAACTTTAGAGAAGAAGAAGTAAGGGAAGTGAGGGAAAAAAGTGATGGGGAAGCGAGGGGATGGGAACTAGGGACAACAGGAGAAAATGAGATGAGAAGTGGGGTAATTAGAATGAATGATTGGCAGAGAGGGAGGGAAGTGAGGGTGTAGATGAAATGATGGGAAGAGAAAGTGGGAAGTGAGAGGAGGGACAGTAGGGTACCGCGGGTGAATGGGGGAGGGGAAGGGCGATAGTAGGGGAAGTGAGGAAAAGTAGAGAAAGGAGAAGTGAGCGAAGGGATAAGAAGGATAATGGAATGGCGGTGAGTGAGGAATCATGATAGAGGAGGGGAACAAGGGTAGTGCGTGAGAACGAGGGCTGGGCAACTATGAGAAACGACGGGAAATAGACGAAATAATGGTATGAGAGAAAGAAAAATAAGAAGTGGGGATGTCGAGGAATTGATAGGAAGAGAGGGAGAGCAGTAAGGGGATGGGCAGTATGGTAGTGCGAATGAGTAAATGATGGGAAGGAGGATATTAGACGCAGTCAGGAAAAGTAGAAGAGGAAGAATTTGTGGAAGGGGTAAGTGGGAGGAAGGTTGTGGAGAGTGGTAACAAAGAAATAATGTGAGCAGCGGACTAGTAGAATAAGTAAGGAAAGTAAAGTAATTACGGTGAATGAGAGAAAAAAAAGTGTAAGGAAGAATGTAAAACGACTGAAAATGAAGGATGGGATGTAGAGGAAACTATTGGAAGGGAGGAGGGAAGTGTGGGAAGGTACAGTAGGATAGTGAGGGTGAGTAGGCGAGGCAAGAGGGACATGGGAAGTGAGGAAGAGTAGGGAAGGGTTGTGGTAATTGAGGAGTCATGAAAGCAGCAAGAAAGTAGAGGAAAGGATGGAAGAAATCGGGTAATAAGCCTTCATGAAGGAAAAGGTAGGGATAAAAATAAGGGTAGTGCAAGGAAGTGAGAGGTAGGGAAGTATAGGGGAAGACGGTAAATGAGACGAGGGGATATAGAGAAAATGATGTGAAGAGAGTAAGGAAGTGATAGGAGTGACACTAAGATAGTGAGGGTGAGTAGGTGAGGCAAGAAGGATATGGAAAGTAAGGGAAATACCGAAGGGTGTAGTGAGCGAAGAGAGAAGAGAAGGGAGATATAGTGGGCTGGTGGTCAGTATGGAGTTATGGGAGGAGCGGGTAGGTAGAGGAAAGGATGGAAGAAGTCGGGTAATAAGTCTAAATGAAGGAAAAGGTGAGAAGAAAAATAATGGTAGTGCAAGGAATTGAGAGGTAGAGAAGTATAGGTAACGACAGTAAATGATGGGAGAGGATGTAGAGGAAATAGTGTGAAGAGAGTGAAGAAGTGGTAGAAGTGACACTAGGATAGTGAGGGTGAGTAGGTGAGGTAAGAGGGATAGCATGGCAAGTGATGGAGAGTAGCGGAAGGGGGAGTAAGCGAAGAGAGAAGAGAAGGGAGAGATAGTGGGCTGGTTGTCAGTGTGGAGTTATGCGAGGAGCAAGGAAGTGAGTGATAGGGAAGTATAGGGAACGACAGGAAATAAGAGAAGGGGATGTAGTGAGAATTATAGGAAGAGAGGAAGGAAAAGAGGGGAGGTACAGTAGGATAGTGAGGATGAGGAAGGGAGGATGAAAGGGATAGTAGAAAAAGTGAAGAAAACTAGAGGAGAAAGTAGCAGTAAAAAAAGTAAGTGAAGGAAGAGATTGGGAAAGTTGTAAGAGAGTAATTATGGGAGGATCGGGGAAGAATTTAAAGGAGGGGAAGTAGGAAGGGAAAAGTATGGAGGGGAAAATAATAGGCTATTTCTCTCAGAAAATATACGAGCTGTAGTGCAGTTATTTTGTGGAAAAGTTGAAGAGATTTAGTGAAATTTACCCTCGGGTTGGATGGGCTGATCGCTTTTATTTATTCCCCGGGAAGGGACGGAATTGCATAATTATGGTCAGAGTTTAGACGTGAAAGAGGGCATTCGAGTTTCTCAAGCTCGGTCCTCTCTTATAGGGAATGCGGAACTAAAGCTCGGAACTTTCGAGCTTCTAAGCCGTAACTCAGGGTGACGTTTGACCTCAGCGTTGTTAGTTTGTTACCGACTTTAAACTTTAAACTTTATGTTTTCATGGAAACTTACCGCCAACGACTCACACATGCCACTATATATTCATAAATTTCGGGCTCATGAATAATCTTTGGCACAATGGGGTTTATCATACTATCAGCAATTTTGCAACCGCTTCTGTTTCAAATTAACGTCTTTTCAGACTGGATGGAACTATGAAAGAAAAAAAAATTTGTCTGAAAAAAAATTTTCTTTCGCTCCACTGAGAATCGAGCCACAGAACTACTGATAAATCAAATTTTTTCAAGAAATCTGTGCTATCATCAGAGAATAACAGACAATATTTAACGTCTTTTCAGACGGGATGGAACTATGAGAGAAAAATTTTTTTCTGAAAAAAGATCTTCTCCTTTCTCTCATCTGAGAACCGAACCACAGAACTACTGATAAATCAAATTTTTTCAAGGAATCTGTATTATCAACAGAGAATAACAGAAAATATTTAACGTATTTTCAGACTGGATGGAGCTCTGAAAGAAAAATTGATTCAAATAACTTTTTTTCTGAAAAAGATCTCCTTTTGCTCCACTGAGAATCGAACCGCAGAACTACTGATCAATCAATTTTTTTCAAGGAATCTGTATTATCATCAGAGAATAATAGAAAATATTTAACGTCTTTTCAGACTAGATGGAGCTATGAAAGAAAAAATATTTTGAATAGTTTTTTTCCGGAAAAAGATCTTCTCCTTTCGCTTCGTTGGGAATCTAACCGCGGATCTACTACACTACTTATCAGTAGTCTGAAAAGACGTTAAATTTTTTCTATTATTCTCTAATGATAATACAGATTCCTTGAAAAAAACTGATTTATAAGTAGTTTTGTGGTTTGATTCCCGGCGGGGTGAAAAGAAAAGATTATTTTTCAGAAAAAAAATTATTAAAAAAAAATTATCTTTCATTGCTTCATCTAGTCTGAAAAGACGTTAAATATTTTCTGTTATTCTCTAATGATAATACAGATTTCTTGAAAAATTAATAAATTATTTCTTAAGTTATAACTAGTATTTAATTTGAATCAAATTTTTTTTTTACATAAATAAATCGTGTAAGGCAAGTAATTTTTTAATTCACTGAGGAAAAAAAATGTCATTTAAAATTCAACAAAGTTTTACCTCGTTTGATGATATTTTCGCTTTGATAAAAAAAAAAAGATGTTAAATAAATAATTTTATAATGACATTGAATTTTATGGCATCGCAAATAATGTTATTTCTTCATGAAAGACGAATTATCTTTTCCTTCAGCATAAGTTCTATTTTTTGATAAGACGTATCTTATGAAATATATCAAATAAGTAGACTTGGAGTTTCCAAATCGAACTTTTTTTTCATTTCTAATCAAAATGAAAAAAATATTTTTTCTGAGTCTTCCGATATTTTGTGCGTTTTTGTCACCTGAAGTTGTGTCTTCATTTGAGGAAAGTAATGGTAAGTGAAAAAATATCTCTTGTTTTAAATAAAAATACCTATAATTTTCAAAAAAAAAAAAAAAAATAGTTAAATTTCCAACAAAAAAGAATCGTTGCCTTCTCATTTTTCTCTTGTCTTTTTTATTATTGTCCAAAGAAAAAAAATCTTTTTTTGTTAAGAAAAAGATTTTTTTAATTACATTAGCAGCATTTTACGGTGGTTGTCCAAATTTGGTCACTGGATTCTTGTTTTTATTTTCAGGAATTCTATACATTATGTTAAATTTTAATTTACAAAATGAATTTAAAAAAAAATTAATTTTCAAATAAACTAGTTAGATTTTCAACCAAACATATGGATTTATAACTAAAATGATGAACCTTTTGCTGGAATTTTTGAATTTTTAATAAAAAAATAAGAAGAAATAAAAAAAGCCAAGAAGATTCATTTTCCACAAAAAAAAAAACAATTTTAAACGGAATACATTTTTCAAAGTTCAATTTTCAACTAAAAAAAAATTGAAAGACAGTTGAATTTACAAATTGAACAGATAATTTTTTCACCAAAAATATAATGGTTAAATTTTCAGTTAAAAACTGAATTATCAACATAAAAAAATGAATTTTCAACTGAAATGATGAATCTTCAACTAGAATTGTTGAATTTTCAATCAAAGAATAAATTTGTTATTAAAAAATGAATTTTGTATTAAGCAATAAATTTTTAATTAACAAATGAATTTTTATTTGAAAAATACATTTTCAAACGAAAAAACAATAATTTTCAGCCATATTCTCAGAGTTCTATCTCAATATTTTCAGCGAAAAAAAAAGGAAATTCTCAAGAAAATAATTAAATTTTCTACCAAAAAAAAATTAGTTTTCAACAAACTAGTTGAATTTTCAACCAAAGATATAAAATTTTAAAATAAAATGATGAATCTTCAACTAGAATTGTTGAATTTTCAATTGGAGAATAAATTTTTTAACAAGAAATAACTTTTTCATCAAAAAATTAATTTTCATTTGAAAAATACATTTTCCAATGAAAAAACAATGATTTTTTAGCCATATTTTCAACATTCAACGGAATAGTTTAATTTTCAACTGGAAACAAATTTTTCAAACCAAAAATGTAATGGTTAATTTTTCAGTTGAAAACTGAATTTTCAACAACAACAAAAATTAATTTTTAACAAACTAGTTAAATTTTCAACCAAATATATGAATTTTCAACTAAAATGATGAATCTTCACCCGGAATTGTTAAATTTATAATAAAAGAATAATTTTTTTATTGAAAAAAAAATTTAATTAAAAAATGAATTTTTATTTAAAAAATACATTTTCAAACAAAAAACCACTATTTTTTTAGCCATATTCTCAGCATTTTATCTTCACATTTTCAGCCAAAAAAAGGCAAATTGTCAATAAAATAGAATTTTCAGCCAAGAAGATTAATTTTTTTCGAAAAAAAAATTTTTCAATGTAATACATGAATTTTCAACGGAATAGTTCAATTTTCAAATGAAAAAAAAATGTTGTAACCAAACAGTTGAATTTATAAACCAAAAAGATAATTTTTTCACCAAAAATATAATGGCTATATTTTCAGTTAAAAACTGAATTTTCAACAAAAAAATGAATTTTAAATAAACTAGTTAAATTTTTAACCAACGAAATGAATTTTCAATTACAATGATGAATCTTCAACTAGAACGGTTGAATTTTCAATTGAAGAATACATTTTTAATTGGAAAATAAATCTTTAATTAAAAAATAAATTTTTAATTAAAAAATGAATTTTTATTTGAAAAATAAATTTTCAAACAAAAAACAATGGTTTTCAGCCATATTTTCAGTATTTTATTTTCACATTTTCAGCAGAAAAAGTTGACTCATTAACCAAAAAGGAGACTTTTTAAAAAAATGGTTTAATTTTCAACAAACTAGACGAACTTTTAACAAAATCGTAGAGTTTTGAAATAAAAAAGATAAATTTTCCATAAAAAATAGAATGGTTAAATTTTCAGTTAAAAATTAATTTAAAAAAAATGAGTTTTCAAATAAACTAGTTACATTTTCAAACAGAGATATGAATTTTTAACCAAAATGATGTATCTTCAACTGGAATTGTTGAAAAATTCAATTAAGAAATAAATTTTAAATTCAAAATTAAATTTTCAATTGAAAAATACATTATCGACTAAGAAGAAGAATTTTGAAAAAAAGTTGATTCATAAACCAAAAAGGATACTTTTGCACAAAATTGTTTAATTTTCAACAAAATAGATGATTTATCAACAAAATAGTTGAAGTTTCAAAGAAATAATTTAATTTTTAACTATAGAAATAAATTTTTAACCGAATAGTCGAATTTCTAATTAAAAAATGAATTTTCAATTAAAAAATAAATTTTTAATTAAAAAATACATTTTCAAAGAAAAAACAATTATGTTCAGAATTTATAAAGTAATTAACCATGGCTCAGAACAGAACATACTTGCGCAAGAATCTCTTGCTATGCTGTTGATATAACTTTATCTCTGCCGAGCTTTCGAGTTACGATAAAAGTGATTACGAAATTCAATTATACGGAGAAAATTATATAAAATCCATGCGTGGTATAATAATTTGTTTAAGAATCTGTTCTCTTATCGGATGGAAGAAAAACAAATAAAGTTTCTTTATCTAATTGCGATAAAAATACCTGTTTTGTTGAAAATTTGCCTTTTCGGTTTGAAAATTAATTTTTTGTCAAAATTTATTTTTTCTGTTGGAAAATTAAACTCTTTGCTTAAAAATTCAATTATTTTTTTGGAAATTCAACAATTTTTCTAGAATGTCCTTTTTACTTGAAGATTCAACTATTTTGTTGAAAATTTGTCTTTTTGGTTTGAAAATTCATTTGTTTCCAAAATTTGTCATTTTAGTTGAAAATTCAATTGTTCTGTAGGAAATTCAACAATTTTGTTGGGATTTCAACAATTTCGTTTTTTTTTATTTTATTTGAAAATCAAACTATTTTGTTGAAAATGTGTCTTTTGAGCTTGAAAATTCATTTTTTTCAAAATGTATCTTTTTAGTTAAAAATTCATCTCTTTGGTTGAAAATTAAATTACTTTGTTGGAAATTCCACAATCTTGTTAGAATGCCTTTTTTAGTGGAAAATTCAACTTTTTTCTTGAACATTCGTCTTTTCGGTTTGAAAATTCATTTTTCCCCAAATTTATCATTGTAGTTGGAAATTTGTCTTTTCGTTTGAAAAATTCATTTTTTTTTGGTTGAAAATTAAATTATTTTGTTGGAAATTCAACAAATTTCCTAAAATGTCTTTTTTACTTGAAAATTCAACTGTTTTCTTGAAAATTTGTCTTTTTGGATTGAAAATTCAATTGTTTCCAAAATTTATCATTTTAGTTGAAAATTTTTCTTTTCGGTTTGAAAATTCATCTCTTCGGTTGAAAATTCAATTATTTTGTTGGAAATTAAACAATCTTGTTAGAATGCCTTTTTAAGTTGAAAATATAACTGTTTTGTTAAAAATTTGTCTTTTCGGCTTGAAAATTCATTTTTTTCCCAAATTTATCATTTTAGTTGGAAATTTGTCTTTTCGTTTGAAAAATTCATTTTTTTGGTTGAAAATTTAATTATTTTGTTGAAAATTCAACAATTTTTCTAGAATGTCCTTTTTACTTGAAAATTTAACTGTTTTGTTGAAAATTTGTCTTTTTGGTTTGAAAATTCAATTGTTTCCAAAATTTATCATTTTAGTTGAAAATTTTTCTTTTCGGCTTGAAAATTCATCTCTTTGGTTGAAAATTCGATTATTTCGTTGGAAATTTAAAAATCTTATTAGAATGCCTTTTATTAGTAGAAAATTCAACTGTTGTGTTGAAAATTTGTCTTTTTGGTTTGAAAATTCAATTGTTTCTAAAATGTATCACTTTAGTTGAAAATTTTTCTTTTCGGCTTGAAAATTCATCTCTTTGGTTTAAAATTTAATTATTTTTGTGGAAATTTAACAATCTGGGTGGAATACCTTCTTTATTTGGAAATTCAACTTTTTTGTTGAAAATTTATTTTTTTCCGAAATTTATCATTTCAGTTGAAAATGCAATTATTTTGTTGGAAATTCAATAATTTTGTGGGGATTTCAACACTTTTCTTAGAATGACCTTTTTAGTTGAAAGCTTAACTGTTTTGTTGAAAATTTGTCTTTTCAGTTTAACAATTCATTTTTTTTTAAATTTATCATTTTAGTTGAAAATTTGCCTTTTCGGTTGGAAAATTCATCTCTTTGGTTGAAAATGCAATTATTTTGTTGGAAATTCAACAATCTTGGTAGAATGCCTTTTGTAGTTAGAAATTCAACTGTTTTGTTGAAAATTTGTCTTTTCTGTTTGAAAATTTATTTTTTTCCAAAATTGATCATTTCAGTTAAAATATCATCTCTTTGGTTGAAAATTTAATATTTTGTTGGAAATTCAACAATCTTGTTAGAATTTCTTCTTCACTTTAAAATTCAACTGTTTTGTTGAACATTTTTCTTTTTGGTTTGAAAATGTATTTTTTCCAAAATTTATCATTTTAGTTGAAAATTCAATTATTTTGTTAGAAATTCAATAATTTTGTTGGGAATTCAACACTTTTCTTAGAATGACCTTTTTAGTTAAACGTTTAACTGTTTTGTTGAAAATTTATCTTTTCAGTTTGACAATAAATTCATTTTTTTTTCAAATTTATCATTTTAATTGAAAATTCATCTCTTTGCTTGAAAATCCAATTATTTTGTTGGAAATGCAACAATTGCGTCAGAATATTTTATTTTAGTTAAAAATCCAACCATTTTGTTGAAAATTTGTCTTTTCAATTTGACAATTCATTTTTTTCCCAAATTTATCACTTTATTGAAAATTCAATTATTTTGTTTGGAAATTCAACAATTTTGTTAGAATACATCTTTTGGTTGAAAATTTAACAGTTTTGTTAAAAATTGGTTTCCCTCAATTTCCAAATGTCATTTGCCCGTTTACAACGTAGAAAGATTCAGCAGGATCCGTCAATTTCCAAGTGTTTTTCGCCCGTTTCCAACGTGAAAAGTTTCAGCAGGTTCCCTCAATTTCCAAGTGTCACTTGCCCGTCTCCGACGTAGAAAGATTTAGCAGGTTCCCTCAATTTCCAAGTGCTATTCACCCGTTTCCAACTTAGAAAGATTTAGCAGGTTCCCTTAACTTTTAAGTGTTATCCACCCGTTTCCAACGTAGAAAGATTCAG
>CAKNXH010084435.1:0-10510 GCA_932178445.1 Andricus quercusramuli
ACCGCAGAAATTCTGATTTCCGGTCAAGTGCTTTCTCATTAAGCTACTAGAGAGATATCTCTAGTAGCTATCTCTCATTAAGCTACTGGAGATATATCTCTAGTAGCTTAATGGCAAAGCACCACTGGGAGCCCAACCACAGAAATTCTGACTTCCGTTAAGATGCTTTTGCATTAAGCTACTAGAGACCTCTCTAGTAGTTTAATGGGAAAGTACCTGACCGGAAATCAGTTAAAATAAAATTTGAATTTTCAGATCTCGTTTAACTCTCCTCATATGAATAATCGATTCAACTGAACCAATTATTCCGTCTTGAAATCGTTTTTTTTTTTAAGAATACTTTAATGTGCGAAACAGCAATTTCTGGTGTTTCGCCAGAAATTGCTGAATAAGCTGCGATGAATGGGTAGGTGCGTTGGCGTGGCGAAGAACCCAGTTGCGACTTTTTTTCCATCCTCATATTTAAAACGTATTAAAAATTATCTTCAACGTTTATTAAAACTATTATTCTTTAGTCAACAAAAAATCCAAATATTTTTTGTAAAGCTAATTCTTCTTAATTGAATAGTCTACAATAATATTTTTGGTTAAGAATTCATCTATTTTGGCTGAACATTTTATTATTTGGTTGAAAATTTAATTATTTATGATAAAAATTCAATAATGTTAATTGAAAAGTCATCTTTTTTGCTAGAAAATTTAACTTTTGGCTTAAAAATTAATTTCTTTATTAAAGATTCAAAACTTTAGTGGAAAATTCATATCTTTGGTTGAGAATATTGAACTAATTTGTGAAAAATAATTTTTTTATTATTAAAAATAAACATTTAATTACTTGGCTGAAAATTTAACTGTTTGATTGAAATTTAATTGTTTTGTAGAAAATTAGTTTTTATTTGATGAAATTTTGTTTGTTTGAATTAGAATGTAAATATCCCATTTTTAGTTGATAATTGATTTTTTTTAGTTTCGAAATTCAACTGTATTGATAAAAATTAATTTTTTGTTTTTATAAATAATTTTTTTCAACAAACATTTAATTACTTGGTTAAAAATTCAAATTTTTTTTGAAAATTCAACTGGTTTGTAGAAATATTATCTTCTGGCCTCAAAAATATATTTTTTTATTGAAGATTAATCTTTTTAATGGAAAATTCTTTTCTTTGCTTAAGAATCGAATAGCTTTGATGAAAACTATTCTTTTTTTTTTAACAATTTTTTTTTTCAAGCGAAAACCTAATTACTTGGTTGAAAATTCAACTTTTCTGAAAAAAATCCGTCTGTACGTTTTGAAAATTCAACAATTCGGTAGAAAATTCATCTGTGTTGTAAAAAATTTAATTGTTTTCTAGAAATTTTTTTTTTTATTCGGATTTTTTTTTGTTTGAATGAAAATGTAACTATTCCATTTTTGTTAATAATTGATTTTCTCAAAATTCAACTGTTTTGTAAAAATATAATTTTTTTGGTTTAAATATTTGTTTCTTCATTAAAGATTCCTAATTGCAGGGGAAAATTCATCTCTCTGGTTGAGAATTGAATTTTGCTAAAATTATCATAACGTTCCTAATTGAAAAAGTTAATATTGAAAGAGCGGATTTTTTTGTCGAAAAATGCCCGCATATTCCATTTGTTTATTGAATTTGTTCAAAAACATCATAAAATTAATCAACAAATTATGAACTTTGCTCAAATTATCATAAAGTTCCTAATTAAAAAAATTGAAATAGAAAAAAAGGAATTTTTCTGTTGAAAAATGCCCGAATAATGCATTTGTTTATTAAATTTGTTTCTAATATAAACAATTATAATCTGAAGAAGGAAATTTTGTATAATAATATTGTTGACATTCAAATTTCTTGCAATATGACTTAAAAAATCGTAAAATTATGGAAAAGGGTAGAAAACATTTTTTCAAGAAATAATTTGTTCATACCAAATTCTTTTGTTTATTATATAATATTGGAACATCTTAACATCTCCAACTCATGTTACTCTATAAAACTTGGGTTATTCCAACAATTTTCCTGTTATTGACGAGCACCAGGAACGTAAAATAGAAAAAATTGCCATTTTTTTCATCTTATTTGTTTATTTATAAAAAAATTGAGAGCCTGATTCAGAAATAAGGCTCAGCAAATCTCTTATAAATTTTATCAGCTTTTTTTGAAATTTTTTTTGGTCCAAATCGGTCAATATTTGTGGGCTGTACGTTATTTTGAAACAAGTCATTTTCCCCACTGTGACGCGGTCGCAAGGTCTCAAGCTGCAGATACTAAGAAAAGTGACCGCGCAGAAACAATAGTGTCAGGAACAAACTCACTTTCGAGTTACCATCAAAATCTTCTTTAGTTGAAATATCAACTTTTTGGTTGACAATTCAACTATTTAGTTGAAAATTCAACTATTTATTTAAAAAATAAACTATTTGGACGAAAAAGAACTTTTTTGTTAAAAATTCATACTGAATGCCCACTAGCCAACCGAGCGCGTCACTATGGCAACACGGCTGCCTCACAAGCGCGGACGCAAGGTCTCGAGCTACACAAACCGAGAAAACTGATCGCGCAGAAACAATAGCGTCAGGGTCAAACTCACTTTTGAGTTACCATTAAAATCTTTTTTAGTTGAAATATCGACTTTTTGTTTGACAATCCAGCTATTCAGTTAAAAATTAAACTATTTATTAGAAAAATAAGCTATTTGGGAGTAAATGAACTTTTTCATTGAAAATTTATATATTTTAGGGTTGAAAAATCAACCGCTTCGTAGAAAATTTCTCTTTTGGCTTGAAAATAGAACAATTTGGTAAAAAATTAAACTATGATGACTAGAACAACACTGACGCCTCACACCCGCGGGCGCAAGGTCTCAAGCTACTCGCGCAGAAACAATAGAGTCAGGGTCAAATTCACTTTTGAGTTACCATTAAAATCTTTTTTAGTTGAAATATCGACTTTTTGGTTGAAAATTCAACTATTCAGTTGAAAATTAAACTGTTTTGTAGAAAATTTATCATCTGGTTTAAAAATAGAACATAAAAATTAGAGTCCTTATTGTTTCTGAAGTTTTTGATTCAATATTCCCAGCAAAATAAATTTAATTGAACTACGTCTTTAAAAATTGCATTCAAGAGGCTTTTTCCAATGCGTATGGACTCTTTATGAATAGTACCCTGGCGGAAGTTTCGGATAGGAATTCATTCCTAACCAATCGGAAGTCATCCGAATCAATCCGGAATCTGTATCCGAACCAATCCGACTTAATCCGAGCCAATCCGAAAACGCTCTACATTTCGTTCGGTCCAAATCAGTCAAGAATTAATCCGACTCAATCCGAATCAATTCGAACAAACTTACCGATCCGAACTAATCAGAACTCGGATTCATCCGGATAGAAAATTTATAAATTTATATTGAAAATTTGGTTCGGATTGATTCGGGTTGGTTCGGATACAGACTCCGGAATGAATCGGAATGAATCGGAATGAATCGGAATGAATCGGAATGAATCGGAATGAATCGGAATGAATCGGAATGAATCGGAATGAATTGCTATCCGATACTTTCGCCAATGTAATTTAAAGTCTCACGTTTAAATATATTCTGTAAACGTAAAATGACAAAAAACGGGATAGAAAGCCTAATTGCAAGTGGCAAAAGTGGTAAAAGGGAATGGGTCTGATTATAAAAATAAGCATGTTTGTTTGCGTGAACCGCATTATCGCACCAGCAGCTCGCGAATTTCGCGAGTGGAATGGAATTAACGGAGCGTTGCGGGTCGATAGACTTTATTGGCGTAGGAACCCGTGTGTAGATGTGGTGGTTGTTCTCACAAATACATGCATTGCTTTTGCCACCAACACCAATACTAACTGCACAGTGCACTGCGGTACCAGGATGTACGTCCGCTGCACGAAACCGCAAAAATGTCCAAAGACAAACTTCCCTTCTGCGATTCCGAAATACCTGCATCTAACAATTATACTTTATTTTATGCCTACTATTGCCTATTATTTTACCAAAAAATAATACAAATTCAATTCTAACATTCCCTAATCCAATAATTTGTCGTCAAAAATGTTAAAAACACAATATAATAGGTGGCGGCCCTGCGGACCCAAAAAGTGCGCAAGGCCGCCAAGGAGCATAAGGAGCTTTTGAGACTATTTTTTGCATTCTAATTGGAAAATCTTCATTGTGAAATCTCTGAAATCACTTTTTATACATTTTACGTGTCACAACACGTTCTCTTAGGGCTCAAGAGATCATTTCTGTCGTCTAAACTGCATTTTTTCAATTAAAATGTAAAGAAAATGCAGTATCTCGATTCTTCCTTGCCACTGTATTGACTAGTGATTTTTCATGTTAGGTCCGCAGGGCCGCCACCTATTGTATTGTGTTTCAAAAAAATTTTACGACAATCTTTTTAATTAGGAAATTTCAGAATTTGTATTGTTTTTTGGTGACATTCGAGATACTGCATTTTCTTTATATTTTAGTTGAAAAAATGCAATTGAGGCGACAGAAATTATTTGTTGAGCCCTGAGAGAAGGTGTGGTGACACGTAAAATGTATAAAAAGTGGTTTCAGAGATTTCACAATGATGATTTTTCACTTGGAATCCAAAAAACAGTCTCAAATTCTCCTTGTGCTCCTTGGCGGCTCTGCGGACTTTTGAGGTCCGCAAGGCCGCCAACTATTGATAACGACTAATAATTTTTTTTCAATAATCTGGTTGAAAATTAAACTGCTTGGTGGAAAATTTGTTTTTATCATTAAAAATTAATTTTTTTAATTCAAAATTCAGCTATTCCATTTTTGTTAAAATTTGAACCTTTTTAGTTTAAAAAATTAAAAATTTGTAAAAATTTGTAAAAAATGTATGTATTATCTTGAAAATTGATATTTTTTTAGTAAAAAAAATCATTTTCTTTGTTGAAGATTTATGATTTTAGTTACAAATTCATCTCTTTGGTTGAAAATGGAACTAGTTTGGTAAAAATTCCTTCTTTAAAATAAAAATTTAATTTTTCAACTGAAAATTGAACTATTTGGTCAGAAATTCAACTGTTTGATTGAAAATTAAATCATTCGTTGAAAAGTCAACTGTTTAGTAAAAAATTATTTTTTTATTTGAGTTTTTTTATTTAAAACTGAATTATTGCATTTTTATTCAAATTTGATCTTCTTTGGACTTGAAATTCAACAATTTCATTAGAAATTTTTTTATTGTGTTAAAAATTATTTTTTTGTTGTGTAAACTGATATTTTCTTTGTAGAAAATTAATTTTATTTGTTGAAGATTTCTACACATAGTTTAAAATTCATCTCTTTGGTCGAAAATGGAATTAATTTGTTGATAATTCTTTTTTTCAATAAAAATTTAATTTTTCAACTAAAAATTTAACTATTCGGTTAAAAATTCAACCGTTTGGTTGAAAGTTCAATTTTTTATTGAAAATTAGATTTTTTTATTTAAAATTTATTTATTGCATTTTTATTAAAATCTGATCTTCTTTGGACTTGAAATTTAAAAATTTGTTTAAAAAATTTTGTAATTCGTAAAAAATTTGTCATTTTTGGTAGAAAATTAATATTCTTGATTGGATATTCAACTATTTGGTTGAAAATGTTTTTATTCTATTGAAAATTTTATTTTTCGTAGAAAATAATTCTTCTCAGTTGAAAATTCAAATATTTTGTCAAAAATGACCTCGTTTGTTGAAAATTTATTTTTTCTGGTTGAAAATTTAACTGTTTTATAGAAAATTTGTTTTTGTTATTAGAAATTAGTTTTTTTAATTAGAAATTTAACTATTCCATTTTTGTTAAAACTTTATCCTTTTTAGTTTGAAAAATTAACATTTGTTTGGAAATTTTTGTAATTTGTTAAAAATTCGTTTTTCTTTACGTTCAAAAATTTATAATTTATTCGTTTTCTTATAAAAAATTTAATTTTTCAACTAAAAATTTCACTATTTTGTTAAAATTTCAACCATTTGATTGAAAATTAACTCTTTCGTTGAAAATTCGTATTTTCGGGTAAAAAATTTAACTGTTTGGTAAAAAAATCATTTTTCAATTAAAAATTAAGTTTTTTAATTTAAAAAAATCAATTATTGCATTTCTATTAATACTTCATCTTCTTTGAATTTGAAAATTAAAAAATTCGGTGGCGAATTTTTATAATTTGTAAAAAATTCATCTTTTTTGGTGGAAATTTAATCTTCTTGATTTGAAATTCAGCTATTTGATTAAAAACAAATTTTAAATATGAAATAGTGTCGAGTACTGGTCCATTACATTTTTTTAGAAATGAGAAAAAATCTACCGGAGCCAGGATTTGAACCGGGAACGCCACTAAGCATGAGAGTGTTTCAATGCATTTTTTTCTGAAAAAAGAAAGAAAATTAATTAAAATAATTTTTAATTCATATTTCCATCTAGTCTGAAAAGACGATAAATATTATCTGTTATTCTCTGATGATAATACAGATTCCTGTAACATAAATAATTTAACAAACCATAATAATTTTTTTAATATTAATTTTTTTGAGATATTTTTAAATTATTTGAACTTATATTTTTTGGATTTTTATTTTATTTTTTCAATTGGAGAATTGAGTTTTTTCAATTTAGAACATTTTGAATCGGAAGAGGGAAATTTGTTATTTTTAACATTTTTATTGAATTCAGTGAAAGGGAATTTTGTTAGTTAACTTATTTCTGAATCGAAAAGGGACTTTTTCAATTATTAATGTTTTTAAATTCTTTCGAGTTTGGAAAGTTCAATTTTCAATTTTTTCTGTATTGAAAAGGAAATTTTTTTAGTATTAACATTTTTATAAGAGAAGAAGCTTTTATTGTTAACAGTTTCATGGAGTTTGATGGAAGACAATCTTTAATATTTATAAATTCCTTTAATTTTTAAAAGTTTAAGTTAAAATTAAGATTTTTTTCTGAATTTAACCGGGATTTTTTTCATTTTTTATTTTTTTCTTGAGTTGGATGAAAGCAAATTGGGTAGTTAATTTATTTCTGATTTTGAAAATGAACTTTTAAAATTTTTATATTCTTCCATGTTTGAAAAATCCAATTTTAAAGACAAAATTTTTTCTGGATTGAAAGTGGATTTTTTTTTGGTTTCAAAATTTTCATTGAGTTGGTTGGTGGAAAATTTTAGTAGTTAATTTATTTCTAAATTGGTAAAACGCATTTTTTTATTTTTAATACTCGAAATATTTTCGCAATTTATACAATGATATTATTTTGTTGGCCAGGGTATTATTTTTTTTTGAATTCTTAATAATAATTAGCGTCGATTGTTGTTCTATTATTTTTGAAGAAAAGAGAAAAAATCTGCCTCAGCCCGGATTTGAACTTGGTATGCCACTATACATACATACAGCATTGATGGCCTAATTGGTTAACACTCTGATGTATAGTGGCGTACCCGGTTCAAATCCTGGCTCCGGCAGATTTTTTCTCGTTTAAAAAAAAAGACCAGTAATCAACACTATTTAATATTTAAAATAATTGAAAAAAAAATTTCAATAAAATATATTTTTGATTAAATAGTTGAATTTCTAATCAAGAAGATTAATTTTCTCCCAAAAAAGACGGATTTTCAACAAATTATATAAATTTTGCACCAAATGTTTTAATTTTTAAATCCAAAGAAGATAAAGTATTAATAAAAATGCAATAATTAAATTTTAAATTGAAAAACTTAATTTTCAATAAAAAAATTAATTTTTCATTAAACAGTTGAATTTTCAACCCTAAAATATGAATTTTCAACGAAAGAGTTAATTTTCAAGCAAAAAGTTGCATTTTTTACCAAATAGTTAAATTTTTAATTGAAAAATTATATTTGTTATGAAAAAAAAATTATTATTAAATTAGTTTCATTTTCGACCAAAGAGATGAATTTGAAGCGAAAATTATAAATCTTCAACAAAGAAATTTTATAAAATACATAAATTTTTAATTAAATAGTTAAATTTTCAACCAAAAAGATTAACATTCTACGAAAAAACAGAAATTCTCATCAAAATACATAAATTTTTAAGCAATTAGTTGAATTTTCAACCAAGAAATCAACCGGGAATAAGTAGTTCTGTGGTTCGATTCCCAGCGGAGCGAAAGGAGAAAAACTTTTTTCAGAACGAAATTATTTAAATTAATATTTAGTATCATTATTACTATTAAAAAAAAACAAATGCTTAACAAATTACAAAAATTCCCACACAAATTTTTAATTTTTTAAACTTAAAAGGTTCAAATTTTAACAAAAAAGGAAAAGCTGAATTTTTAATTGAAAAAATTAATTTTTAATAATAAAAACGAATGTTCCACAAAGCAGTTTAATTTTCAACCGGAAAATATTAATTTTCACTAGAAAAATTAAATTTTTATTTAAAAAACGAATTATTAAGAAATTAATTACAGTTCCGACCACAGAGATGAATTTTCAACTAAAATTATGAATGTTTAAGAAAGAACATCAATTTTATACTAACAAAAGACCAAGACAATTAATTTTCTACAAAAAACAGGAATTCTCATTATTTTGTTTGAAATTCACATTTTTTATTTTTAAATTTAAGTTTTTTGTAAAAAAATTCATCTTTTTGTTTTTAAAATTGAACAATTTGGTTGAAAATTCATCGATTTGGGTGGAAAATTAATCTTGTTTGTTCAAAATTCATAATTTTGGCTGAGGATTGGAACATTTTGTTAAAAATTTCATTTTTTGTTCAAAACATCAAATATTCGGTTCATGTATAGTAGAGTACTTGGTCCAAATCCCGGCTCCCGCAGATTTTTTTTTAGTTTCTCAAAAAAAAAAAATAGACCAGTAGTGGGTACCATTTAATATTTAAAATGTTTGAAAAAAAAAATTTTTTTCAATAAAATAGATTTTTAATCAAATAGTTGAATTTCCAATCAAGAAGAGTAATTTTCTACCAAAAAAGACGAATTTTTAACAAATTGTAAAAATTTGTAAACCCAATTTTTCAATTTCTAAATCCAAAGAAGATAAAGTATTAATAAAAATGCAATAATCAAATTTGAAATTGAAAAACTTAATTTTCAATAACAAATTAATTTTTATTAAGCAGTTGAATTTTCAACCCGAAAACATGAATTTTTTACCAAATAGTTAAATTTTTAGTTAAAAAATTATATTTATTATAAAAAAAAATTATTATTAAATTAGTTCCATTTTCGACAAAAGAGATGAATTTGAAGCGAAAATTATAAATCTTCAACAAAGAAATTTTATAAAATACATACATTTTTGATTAAATAGTTAAATTTTCAACTAAAAAGATTACAATTCTACGAAAAAAAACCAGAAATTTTCATCAAAATACATCAATTTTTAACCAATCAGTTGAATTTTCAACCAAGAAATCAACCGGGAATAAGTAGTTCTGTGGTTCGATTCCCAGCGGAGCGAAAGGAGAAAAACTTTTTTTCAGAACGAAATTATTCAAATTATTATTTAGTATCATTATCACTATTTTTTAAAATATTTAATTTTTTTTATTATTCAAAAAAAGAATCTTGTATTTCCCTTTTGTCAAAGTGAAGATGATAAAAAGGGAAAGGAAGTACTCCGTCTCCTTTTCGTGTGCTTTTGACAAATTGTGGGACGATAAAATGATTAATTCACCTTCTCTCCCAAAGAACTCGAACCCTCTTAAAAGCATCGTATTCTTGCGAGAAGAAAACTGATGGAAAAGTTTTCTGGATCAATTTCTATCTCCACTTTTGCACAATAATAAGACGCCGAATCAAATTCATCTCGTGGAAATATCGAGGAATTTTTTTAAATTCGGGGAAATTCTACCTAATTTTCTGATTAAACATATTGTGCTCTGAGATTGATGGATTTCGGGCCATTCAGGGCTCAACTGACAATGAATCCTGAGCAATTTGTCACTGGAGAGATCGTAAAAACTTCATCAGAGAAAACTGACAAGGAAATAAAAAAATGTATTTTTTTTATTCGCCACACGTTCTAGCAAAATAAATAAAATAAGATGCAAAATGTAGACAATTTGTTATTAAATTTAGGATCAGATTTGGAAATAGAAGAAAGGAAGAGAAAAAATGAAAAAGAAAGAATGAAAGGCGAAGAAATAATTACGAAAGAAAAGAAAAATGGAGAGAAATAAAAAAGAAGAAAGAAAGAGAGAAAGTATGGAATGAGAAAGAAAGAATGAAAGAAGAAGAAAGAATGAACGAAAGAAAGAAGAGAGAGAGAGAGAGAGATAAAGAAGAAAGAAATAGAGAAAGAATGAGATAAGAAAGAAAGAATGAAAGAAGAAGAAATAACTACGAAAGAAAGAAGAAAGAGAGAGAGAAATAAAGGAGAAAGAAAGAGAGGAAGAATGGAATAAGAAAGAATGAAAGAAGAAGAAAGAATTAATGAATGAAAAAAGAAAGAGAGAAAAATAAAAAAGAAGAAGAAAAGAGAAAAGAATGAAATAAGAAAG
>CAKNXH010084441.1:0-11865 GCA_932178445.1 Andricus quercusramuli
AAAGACAGCAGAAAAATTGGATTCCTTTAATAAAAATATTACATCTATTTTTACAAATTAACAATTCAAGGCGCCAGGTTTTTTACAGATTTCAGAAATCTAATTTTTAGTTGAACACCCAGCGTACAACAATAAAGAGAAAGTATTAAAGTAAAAACAGATAATATTAAATATATACTAGGTATATCTAATCAAGGTGTCTACCCGACGAATCATTTGAAATTCCCGGGTTTTTCCCGGTCAATTAAAAATAATTTAATCATTTCAAACGATTTTTAAAGATTTTAAAACATTTTTAAAGATTTCAAAGATTTCTGATTTGGAACAGCGAATTTTGGAAATAAAATGTTAATTCTGAGTTGGAACATCAGATAATGTTTGATCATAAAAATTAAAATTCTGAATTTGACAGGGATATTTTTATGTTTTCTTCTTCTAAATCAGAATCATAATTCTTTTTCAAATTCCAAGTACGTGTCGAAAATTCTCCATTTCAAGTCAAATAATAATTTTTTACGGAAAATTCCCGACATCGTAAAATTCCTAAAAAAGAAAATCTTCGAAATTACAAAATCACCGACAATTTAAAATTTCTGAATTGGAAAATTCCCGAATTATAAAATTTTATACAGTTAAAATTACCGAATTTAAAAATTCCGATTCCCGAAACAAAATTAACGACGCAAGAAAATTTTCAACTTGTATAATTCCAGAATCTAAAGAATACAAAAATTGTTTTAATGATAAATAATAACATAAAAAATAGCTTTATTAAATAAAACTGTTTTATTTTATTTATTGTTTTATTATTAAACCATTTCTTAATTGTTTAGATTCGGAAATTTCCTTGAATCGACAATTTCACAGCGTTCGAAATTTTATCATCTCGGTAATTTTATTTGTGAATTTTAAATTGGCAGCAATTTTTTATTTCCAATATTTTCTATTCTATTCTATTTTTGTAAATTCCTATTTTGCAGATCAGTATTAAAATTGTATTCAACAATTTCTCGTTCCATATCAAAAAATTTCCTGTTATAAATACAAAATTATAATTCTTTATGGGAATTTTATATATATATTTTTTTATTCCCTGTCCAAACTTAGAATTATAATTTTTTAGAAAATTCCCTATACCAAGTTGCAATTAAATTCATTTCGTAATTTTCATGTTCCAAGACAGAATTATATTTATTTACAAAATTTTCTATTATAATTTAGAAATACAGTAACTGCCTTTTTCCAAAATTTGGAAGAGGAAAGTTTCAAATCGTTACAAATTATGGTTTGTAAAAGGGATTTTTATTAGAATTCCCTTCATCTAAATCAGAATAAAAATTAATTTCCAAATTTTCCGTTCCATGTAAAGAATTCCCTTTTCTAAGTTCAATTATAATTCGTTACGAAACTTCCAAATTATATCTAAAAATTATAATTCTTTTAGAAAATTCCACGTGCCAAAGACAGAATTCTAATTCTTTTCGGAAATTGACTGTCCCAAAGTAAAAATTATAATTCCTCACGTAATTCCCTGTCCTAAAGTAAAAATGATCATTCTGAACAAAAATTTATGTCGTAAAGTGAAACCAAAATGAAAATAATAATTCTTGTAGGAAATTCCCTGTTCAAAAATCAAAAGTATAATACTTTCACGAAATTCCCTGTTCAAAAGTCAAAATTATAATCCTTTGTGAAAATTGCCTCTCCCAAAGTCAACATTATAATTCTTCACGAAAATTCCTGTCTCAATTGTGAAAATTATATTTCCTTGCTGAAATTCCCAATCTCAAACTCAAAATTATAATTTTTTCAGGAAACTCCCTGTGCTAAGGTAAAAATTATAATTTTTAGCGAAAATTCCTATTCTAAAATTAACCTAAAATAGAATAAAGATATAACATTTCAGATTAAAATTTTAAAAATTCAAATTTATTGATTTCAACCAAAAATACGAATTTTCAATCTAACAGGAATTAATTTTCGACCGAAAAATATGACTTTTTAACAAAATATTTGAATTTTGAACAAAATTTTCAACCAAATAGTAAAATTAAAAATAAAATAATATATAATAATAAAAAAAAAACATACAGTTAAATCTTCAACAAGAAATTAATTTTTAACCGAGCAATTTACAACTAAATAGTTGAACTTTTAATCCAAAAAAACGAATTTTTGAGAAGACCGTTGAATTTTCAACCAAAAGATGAATTCTTAACGAAAAATGTAATAGTTGATGTTTCAAATAAAAAAAGGAAATTATCAACAAAATAGTTAAATTTTCAACAATGTCCCAGTTGTAAAAATTATATTCCTTTACTGAAATTCCTTGTCTCAAACTCAAAATTATAATTCTTTACAGAAACTTCCTATCCTAAGGTAAAAATTATGGTTCTTAACGAAAATTCCTGTTCTAAAGTGAAGCTAAAATAAAATAATAATAATAAAATAAAATCTCGCAATATTTTTAACATAGAATGAATTTTCGACCAAAAAAAGATGACTTTTTAGTAAAATACTTAAATTTTGAACAAACTAATTACATTTTCAACAAAATAGTTAAATTCTTAACCAAATACTGAATTTTTTATCTATAAAGATGAATTTTCAACCAAATGGTCAAATTAAAAAAAAAAGGTAAACTTCAACCAAAAACTGTTGAATTTTCAATCAAAACAGTTGAATCTTCAACAGAAAATTAATTTTTAACCAAACAATTTACAACTAAATAGCAGAACTTTTAATCCAAAAAGAAGAATTTTTGAGAAAGTTGAATTTTCAACCCGAAAAGTTGAATTTTTAATCAAAAATATAATAGTTGTTTCAAACAAAAAAAGGAAAGTATCAACAGAATAGTTAAATTTTCAACAATGTCCCAAATGTAAAAATTATATTATAATTCTTTTCGAAAATTTCCCATCCCTCAAAACTCAATTGTCCCTGAACTCAAAATTATAATACTTTCAGAAAATTCCCTGTGCAAAAGTTAAAATCTTAATTCTTTACGTGGATTCCCTATCCCAAACTCAAAATTATATTTCTTCACGGAAACTCCCTGTCCTAAAGTAAAAATGATCTTTCTTAACGAAAATTCCTGCTGTAAAGTAAACTCAAAATCGAAATTATATTTCTTTACTGAAATATCCTATCCCAAACTCAAAATTATTATTCTTTATTGAAATTCCGTGTCCCAACTCACAAATTTCCTGTTCCAACTCAGAATTAGAGTAATAAAATATATGAAACCACTGTCAAGTTGCATATTATAAAAACCCGGTTACTGAAACAAATTCCCGGTCACGTAGGCACCCTGATCAGGTACAATATTTTAGTATCACAATTAAATAGCGATATTCTTTTTGCAATGGCACCAAGCTGAGGTGGCTGCAACGATCACACAGATGAGATTATTACGATTTGAGAAAAAGGGACGGACTTAATTTCGAAATACGTTACTTCCCTGAAAATCGCAGGCGTGGGAACCACTAGGATTGATTACTCTGTTCAATTTGAGGGGAAGGAAGAAGATTATCGGCTTTATTTCCATGCAGCTTTGTTATTGAGAAGCGAGGAGTTTGGCGCACAGCACCTGGTGGATCTTGTGGAAGGATCGGAATTCCATGGTATTTCATACCTCGCCGGCCAGATTCTGAGACATGAACCGCTGATTCCGGGACGGGTCCCAACTGGCCATTGCTTAATCTTCCAGTTGCTAAATCATCATAGGGGCCGTTCAAAAACTACATCACACTTCTAGGGGAGGTGGGTTATGAACTTTGCGACTTATGTGTGTGGGGAGGGGACTTTTAGGGGGTGTTCCATGTAAAAGGCAAAACTTAAATAATCAATTTGGCTCATTTTTTGGTTATTTTATAGTGTCTAGGGTACTAAACAGTAGTGCCAAACGATTTTACGAAATTTTTAATTATTCTAATGTTATTAACCATTGAAAACGTGGGACCTTTCTCAAGATTTTTGGTCTCTGTATCTGTTGGTCTTACAAAAAAATGTCTGTATATAAACTTATCAGGTGACCGAAAAACATCAATTTCGAAATTCCCTGTTTTTTCCTTGGCCAATTTTTCATTTTCTCTGACCATTAATATTATATGACCAGTATTTTAATCTCGTAATATTTTTAACATTGAATCTTTTATAAATAGAATAAAAAGATAAAATTACAGATTAGAATTACAAAATTTTTAACTCATTTATTTATTAAAACCTAAAAAGATGAATTTTCAATCTAACAGGATGAACTTTCGACCAAAAAATATGACTTTTTAAGAAATTTACTTGAATTTACAAAAAAATAATTACATTTTCAAACAAATCGTTAGATATTAACCAAATACTTCAATTTTCTACCTACAAAGATGAATTTTCAACCAAATAGTCAAATTTTCAAAAAAAGAGGTAACTTCTACGAAAAACAATTGCATTTTCAAACAGTTCAATATTCAACAACAACAAATTAATTTTCAAACAAAAAATTGACAACTAAATAGTTGAACTTTTGAATCGAAAAGATACATTTGTTAGAAGACAGTTGGGTTTTCAACCCGAGAAGTTGAATTTTCAACCAAAACATGAATTCTTAACGAAAAATGTAATACTTGAGATTCCAAACAAAAAAGCGAATTATCAACAAAATAGTTTGATTTTAAAGTAAAGATTTGAATTTTCAACAAAATAGTTTGATTTTAAAGTAAAGATTTGAATTTTCAACAAAATGATTAAATTTCCAACAAAACATTTTAAGTTTTAATTAATTAGTTGAATTTTCAACCGACAAAAATGAATTCTGAAAAATGTAATAGTTCATGTTTTAACCTAAAAAGAAGAAATTTATACAAAAAGAGATGAATTTTAAAACCAACAAGATGAATTTTCAACAAATTTAATGAATTTTCAAACAAATAAAATGGAAGCAAAAAATGGAAAAGTAAAATTTTGAGTTAAAAAAATTAATTTTCAACAAAAGAAAACGATATTTCAGCGAAATAGTCCATATTTCAACCAAGGAGATGAATTTTCCAACTAAAAAGTTTAATCTTCAACAACAACAAATTAATTTTTGACCAAATAGTTACATCTAGAACCAAACAGTTGAACTTTCAAGCCAAAAAGACGAATTTTTGTAAAGATAGTTGAATTCTCAATGAAAAATTTAATAGTGAATATTTGAACCAAAAAAGCGAATTATCAACAAAACTGTTAAATTTTGAACCAAACAGTTGAATTTTCAACGAAATAATTAAATTTTTAACAAAATAGATCAAGTTTCGACCAAATAGTTGAATTTTCAACTGAGCAAAATTAATTCTTAAAAGCAATGAAATAGTTGATATTTCGACCAAAAAAGATGAAATTTATATAAAAAGAGATGAATTTTCAGCTAAAAAGATAATTTTCTACCAAAAAAGACAAATTTTCAACAAATTAAATGAATTTTCAAACAAATAGATGAATTTTCCACCCAAAAAGATCAATTTTTAACACACAAAAAATGAAAAAGTTACATTTTTAATAAAAAAAATTGATTTTCAACAAGAAAACGATATTTCAACAAAAGAGTTCAATTAATTTTAAACCAATGAGATGAATTTTCCAACCAGAAAGTTAATTTTCTACAAAAAAAATAGTTAAATTTTCAAACAAACAGATGAACGTTGAAAAAAATGAACTTTTAAGAAAGTAGTTCAACTTTTGCGCAAGTAATTTAATTTTCAATTAAAAAACTAATTTTTATCTAGAGATTAGTTTTCAACTAAAATATGAATCTTAAAAGAATGATTTTTAACAAAGTGGCTCAACCTTCAACGAAGTAGTTTAATTTTCAAACAAAAATGATGCACTTTGAACGAATTTTCAACAAAACAGTTGAAACCTTAAACAAAAAAGAATAATTTTTCAACAAAACTGTTGAATTTTCAGCCAAAACATGATAGGTTTTTAACAAAACTGTTGAATTTTAAACCAAAGAATGAAACTTTAAACTGAAAATATAAACATTATACACTTGAAGTGGCAGCAGCTACGAAAAAAAGAAATAAGGACAGTGACCCATGAGTGTCGTCCTCTACTTGTCAGATTGAAAAACAATAATTAAAAATTGTTTTTTGAGTACAAAACTGGAATTTTACAATATGTCAAAATCTTTCTCATTTTTTCGAAAATGCAATCTTTTCCGCGTAATTTTATACGAGGGAATTTTTTGTAAGATGAATAGAAACAGAAATAAGAAATCTTGGAAAAAGCTGCTTAATTTCTAATTTGTAATAACTTTTGAAAAATTGGAAATTTTCCAAAATCATTAAACGAAGTAGGGGAGGGGTGTGAAAACTGTTCAAAATAGCGTGAAGTAGTTTTTGAATGGCCCCAAAGCCCGAAAAGGTTGCAGAGAAATCTTATGAATTAAACAAATGCGATTGATTACTTACGTTGCGGCACAATTTCCACAGTTTTCTTATTCTTATCTGGTACGTTTATCAACAATTTTGCATTCTCCAGATCACTCTTCACCTGAAAAATAATAATTTTTCATAATACCGACTCATTAAAGTATTTTTCATTCTGTTTAGCAATTTAATTTAATTTAAAACGCTGCAAATTCTTATTTTTTCAAGAAAAATATTGCATTTTTAACAAGATCGATTCATTTATAACCAAACAGTTGTCTTTTCAACCAAAAAGATTAATTTTATACCAAACAAGGCGATTTTCCAAAAAAATATATAAATTCTCAACCAAATAGTAAATTTTTCAATTAAAGAAAAAGAATTTTCAAGAAAATAGTTAAATTTTCAAACAAATTGACGAATTTCCAATTGAAATAATTAATCTTTAACTGGAACAGTTGAATTTCAAACCAAAAAGATGAATATTTTACTAAAATGATGAATCTTTAAGTGGATAGTCAAATTTTCAACTAAAATAATGAATCTTTAACACTGTAATAGTTAAATTTTCAACAACAACAAATGATATTTCAACAAAAGAGTTTAACTTTCAACCAACTATTTGATTTTTAAGCCAAAAAGATCAATTCTAACTAGAATTATGAATCTTTAAATGGAATACTTCAATCTTCAACCAACTAGATTAATTTTCTCCCAAAAAAGACGATTTTTTAACCAAATAGTTGAATTTTCAACTGAAAAGGATGAATTTTTAACTAAAATGATAAATAGCTAAATGGAACAGTTGAATTTTCAATCAAGAATTTTTATTATCTAACAGAACTAAGACGAATTTTTTACCAAAACACTTAAATTTTCAACTATAACAAAAATTAATTTTGAACCAAAAATCGAATAGTTAAATTTTTAGTAAAAAAAAATTAATGTTCAACCAACAAGATGAATTTTTAACTGCAATGAATGAATATTCAACTGAAATAGTTAAATTTTCAATTCAAGAGATGAATTTTGAATTAAAAAGATGAATCTCAAAACGAAAAAATTAATTTTGTAATAAAAGAGTTTATCTTTCAACCACGTAGTTGAATTTTCATCTAAAAAAGATGAATTCTTAACGTAAAATGTACTAGTTGATATTTCAATCAAAAAATATTTTTATTTTAAATCAAAAACAGTTGAATTTAACCAAAGAGGCGAATTTAAAAAAAAATTGAAAATTAAATTTTAAGTTCAAAAAATTAATTTCCACCAAAAAGAAAACGAATGTTCAACAAATCAGTTAAATCCAGTAATATAAAGCTACTTTTACAATTTAAAAAAGTATTGTTATTTAATTTTATATTCAAATTGGGAAGAAAATTAAACACGCACTGGAAAAAATTATCTGACTAAAAATAAAATTCCCTTCCATTTCCACGTTTTTCCAGGTATATACAAATTCCAACAACAAATTATTTTTTTAATCTGAAAATTTAACTATTTTGTTGAAAATTTAACTGATTGGTTCAAAATGAATTTTTTTGTTGGAAATTCACATTCTCGGATTGAAAATTCAACTGTTTTGTAGATATGAAAAATGCAATTGTCTGGTTAAAAATTACTGTTTCGGTTGAAATTGAACTTTTTTGTTGAAAAATCAACTGTTTCGTAGAAAATTTGTATTTTTGTCTCGAAAATTCAACAATTTGGTAGAAAATTTAACTATTTGGATCAAAACTGATGTACTTTGTTGAACGTTCGTCTTTTTTGATAGAAAATAAATCTTCTTGGTTGAAAATTAATCTGTTCTAGCCAAGGATTCTACTATTTTGTTGAAAATTCGTTTTTCTTGGTTAAATCCATCAGTTTTTTGTTTTAAATTAAATTATTTTATTGTTCAAATATCAACTCTATTACATTCTTCGTTAAAAATTCATTTTTATGTTGAAAATTTAAAAACATAACTATTTAGTTAACAAATTTTAGAGACGAAAAAAATATAAACTATAATTATTCAAATAAAAATTGGACCAGTTACATCCATTATTCAAACTATTTAGTCGAACATTTATGTAATTTTTTTAAAAATTCATCTTTTTTGTGGTAGAAAATTAATCTTCTTAGTTGAAAATTCAACTATTTGATGAACAAAATTAAGTATTTGTTGAGAAAGCAGCTTAGTCTACAGAAAATAAATGTTCTGTGTTGGGAATTCCTCTTTTTGGTAGAAAATTTAACTATATTGTTGAAAGATTAACTGTTTTATAGAAAGCTCAACTTGTTGGTTAAAAACACAACTATTTGGTTGAAAATGATTCTGTTTTGGTTGAGGATTCAACTATTTTTTTGAAAATTCGTCCTCTTTGGTTCAATTTAACTGTTTTGATTTGAAATGAAACTATTTTCTTGGCTAAAGCATCAACTATTACATTTTTTGTTGAGAATTCATCTTTTTTCGTTGAAAATTCAAATTTGTTGAGATGGCGGGCATATTATTTTAGCAAATTATCGAAGAAGTTCAAAAAAATGTGCAAGGTAAAGTAAAGAAATAGTGACATAAGCGGACAATTGTGAGAAAATAGTGCCTTAAGTGTAATTTTTTTTCAAAATAGAAGCAAAATAGTGTAATCGCTCAATGAAAGTGTCAACAATGTGTTGCATGCATGGAAAATAAATAAATGACATAAAATAAACATTTGTCATTAAAATAAAAAAACAATCGGAATTTTAAATAAAGGCCTACTTCATGTGATGTATATGAAGAGGAATGAAGAGTTTTATGTTGTTGTGAAATCCTTTTTTTGAAAAAAGTTTAAAATTAAATAATTATGTATGCTAATGTCTGAGATACCTTTTCTAAATCTTCTTGTAGTTTTTTATTTTCATCTCGTTTCTCATCCAACTGAGTTGAAATTCTTTCCTTATCTAAACGCAAAGCTTCCAAGGTAATCTGCCTTGTCTTGTCCACTTCTTTCCAGGAATCTACTTCAGTTTTACAGGCGGTTAATGAAATTTCAATTTCGCCTTTTTGTGTCTTTAATTTGTGCTGCTCGGCTAATTCAACGTGAAGTGAAGACACTTCATCCTCCGAATGTTTAACACGCTGCTCCAAGTTTCCTCGCGAGGTCATGCATTGATCCCTTTCCTCTATACTAGAAGACAAAAAAAAAATAAGTTGAAGGACTTTTTATGGATCCAGATAAGGGGCCGTACTTAAATTCCGTATCGGATTGTAATGCTATTAACATATAAGCTTTTATAAACCGAATAAAACAGTATTTCAGACGCAAATGAAAAATTTTCAAATTTATTAATTTATTTTAAACAAAAAAAATGTCTTTTCTACTATAAAAGATGACTTTTCAACAAAACACTTAAGCTTTCAACAATATAATTGAATTTGTAACATAATAGTTGAATTTTCAACCTGAAAATATAAATTCCCTATAAAAAGTGTTATAGTTTATATTTCAATCAAAGAACATGAAATTTATACAAAAAAGAAGTTTTTCAAAACCGAAAAGACGAATTTTCAACAAATAAAGATTATGCACTGAAGGAAGAAAATGTTACCTAAATTGTTGAACCCTCAATCAAAGAGACAAATTTTCTCTACAAAAATTCAATTTACAAACAAAAAATATGACTTCAGCAAAACATTATTTTTCCATGAAACTAATGCATTCCTACTCAACAAAAATTAAATTTTAAACCAAGAAAATTACTTTTTTTTTCACGAAAAAAGGAGAATTTTCAAATAAAAAAGATCAATTAAAAAAATGGAAAAGTTACATTTTCAGTTCAAAAATTAATTTTAAATGCAAAAAAATACTTTTCCACTAAACAGTTAAATTTTTAACCAGGGACATAAACCTTCAATCAAAAAAAAATAAATTTTTAACAATGTAATTTAACTTTTACCCAAGTATTTGAATTTTCAATTTAAAAATACTAAATTATACCAAAGCGAATGAATTTATAATTTTTAAAAATAGTTGAAGTTACTTTTAAAAAAGATTTTAGTTGAATTTTAACTCTCAAAATATGAATTTTTAACCAGGAAAACAACTGGAATAGTTCAATTTAAAAAAAAACTTAAAAAAATTGAATTTTTTGTTGAAAAATTAATTTTGAAAGAATAAATAAGATTTTTAAAATTTTCCAAAAAGAATCTGCATGATTTTAAGGTAATTTTTTTACTTTTGTAAGATTTTCCAAAATTTGTTGGGAAAGTTCAAGTTCCAAGATAGTAAAATTATTATTAGATTCCTGGAAAATTTTTAAATTATTTTTTCAAACAAATTTTTAAGCAAATATTGAAAAAAAATTCAAAGCTAATTTTAATGTATAAATGTTTGTAGCGTAAATTTGCTTAAAATGACATAATTTGGAAAATTTATACATTTTTTTATTCATTCTTTAATTCGTAGCATTGAAAATGATAGCGTGTATTTTTTTTACATTTTAACTGTATAATGTACAAAAGATAAAAATTAAAATTTTAAAAAATCTAAAAAATGAATTTTCAACAAAATACATTAATTTTCATCTAAAAAATCAATTTTCAATAAAATATTTATGTGCTTCAAGAGAATAAAAAAATATCTTAAGATATCTGAGAAAATTTCAAATGATTTTTCATTTTGAAAAATAAATTTCAAGAGAAAATTGAAAAAGATTTCGAAACATTTTAAATTGTTTCCTACAATTTCGAAAATGACTATAGAGGATTAAAAAAAAATAAGTTCGAGTAAGTTTGAAACAAAATGAAGATTTTTTTATTTTTGTAAATTAATTTAAAGAGATTTTTTTTTAAGATTTCAAAACATTTCAAATCATGTTCCAAAGTTTCGGAGAGCAGGTTAAAAGATTTTAAGCCCATCTTTATAATTTTGCAAAATTAAAAAAAAAATTTCAGGAAAAATTCGAATAATTTTAAAGACACTTAGAAGGTGTGAAAGTTTTGAAAATATTCAAAAATATTTGAAATTTGAAGATTTCAAACAATTTTAAACAAAACGTAGATTTTGGATTTTAAGAGAAAATTGAAAAAGATTTCGAAACATTTTCAATGAATTCCTAAAATTTCGAAAAAGAATAGATAGAAATTTTTGTCTACAAATTCCTATATTTTTTTATTTTGTAAAAATAATTTTGAGAGAATATTTTTTCAA
This sequence comes from Andricus quercusramuli, assembly GCA_932178445.1. Classification (NCBI taxonomy): domain Eukaryota; kingdom Metazoa; phylum Arthropoda; class Insecta; order Hymenoptera; family Cynipidae; genus Andricus; species Andricus quercusramuli. Next base: position 11,576 of record CAKNXH010084441.1, read on the forward strand.
ATGTTTAAAAACTTTTCCAATGATTTCCTAAAATTTCGGAGAGGAGTCTGGAACATTTTTTAATTTTCAAAGATTTTTTTTTTTATTTCAGGAAAAACTCGAATCATTTTAATGGTGTAGAAGTTTAAAAAAATAATTTAAAATTGAAAGATCTCAAAAAAATTAAAACAAAATATAGATTCTTAAATATATCGAGAAAAAATATTGAAACTTTTTAAGAATTTTTAAAGATTTCAAGAGAATAAAATTGTCTGAACATTTCTGGGAAAATATAAAATGATTTTCTATTC
>CAKNXH010084442.1:0-10965 GCA_932178445.1 Andricus quercusramuli
AAAGACAGCAGAAAAATTGGATTCCTTTAATAAAAATATTACATCTACTTTTACAAATTAACAATTCAAGGCGCCAGGTTTTTTACAGATTTCAGAAATCTAATTTTTAGTTAGACACCCAGCGTACAACAATAAAGAGAAAGTATTAAAGTAAAAACAGATAATATTACATATATACTAGGTATATCTAATCAAGGTGTCTACCCGACGAATCATTTGAAATTCCCGGTTTTTCCCCGGTCAATTAAAAATATTTCAATCATTTCAAACGATTTTTAAAGATTTTAAAACATTTTTAAAGATTTCAAAGATTTCTGATTTGGAACAGCGAATTTTGGAAGTAAAATGTTAATTCTGAGTTGGAACATCAGATAATTTTTGGTCATAAGAATTACAATTCTGATTTTGAACAGGGATATTTTTATGTTTTCTTCTTCTAAATCAGAATCATAATTCTTTTTCAAATTCCAAGTTCGTGTCGAAAATTCTCCATTTCCAGTCAAATTATAATTTTTTACGGAAAATTCCCGACATCGTAAAATTCCTGAAAAATAAAGTGTTCGAAATTACAAAATCACCGACAATTTTAAATTTCTGAATCGGAAAATTCCCGAATTCTAAAATGTTATACAGTTAAAATTACCGAATTTAAAAATTCCGATTCCCGAAACAAAATTAACGACGCAAGAAAATTTTCAACTTGTATAATTCCAGAATCTAAAGAATACAAAAATTGTTTTAATGATAAATAATAACATAAAAAATAGCTTTATTAAATAAAACTGTTTTATTTTATTTATTGTTTTATTATTAAACCATTTCTTAATTGTTTAGATTCGGAAATTTCCTTGAATCGACAATTTCACAGCGTTCGAAATTTTATCATCTCGGTAATTTTATTTGTGAATTTTAAATTGGCAGCAATTTTTTATTTCCAATATTTTCTATTTCCAATTCAGAATTGTATTCATTACAACACTTCCTATTATAATTTAGAAATATAGTAAATTCCTTCTTCTAAAAATTGGAAGCGTGAAGTTTCGAATTCGGAACAAGGAATTTTCAAAATCTAACGAATTCTGACTTGGAGCAGAGACTATTTTTTTAAATTCCTATTTTGCAGATCAGAATTAAAATTATTTTCGACAATTTCTCGTTCCATATAAAAAAATTCCTGCTCTAAAGACAAAATTATAATTGTTTAGAAAATTCCCTATACCAAGTTGCAATTAAATTCATTTCGTAATTTTCATGTTCCAAGACAGAATTATATTTATTTACAAAATTTTCTATTATAATTTAGAAATACAGTAACTGCCTTTTTCCAAAATTTGGAAGAGGAAAGTTTCAAATCGTTACAAATTATGGTTTGTAAAAGGGATTTTTATTAGAATTCCCTTCATCTAAATCAGAATAAAAATTAATTTCCAAATTTTCCGTTCCATGTAAAGAATTCCCTTTTCTAAGTTCAATTATAATTCGTTACGAAACTTCCAAATTATATCTAAAAATTATAATTCTTTTAGAAAATTCCACGTGCCAAAGACAGAATTCTAATTCTTTTCGGAAATTGACTGTCCCAAAGTAAAAATTATAATTCCTCACGTAATTCCCTGTCCTAAAGTAAAAATGATCATTCTGAACAAAAATTTATGTCGTAAAGTGAAACCAAAATGAAAATAATAATTCTTGTAGGAAATTCCCTGTTCAAAAATCAAAAGTATAATACTTTCACGAAATTCCCTGTTCAAAAGTCAAAATTATAATCCTTTGTGAAAATTGCCTCTCCCAAAGTCAACATTATAATTCTTCACGAAAATTCCTGTCTCAATTGTGAAAATTATAATTCCTTGCTGAAATTCCCTATCTCAAACTCAAAATTATAATTTTTTAAGGAAACTCCCTGTGCTAAGGTAAAAATTATAATTTTTAGCGAAAATTCCTATTCTAAAATTAACCTAAAATAGAATAAAGATATAACATTTCAGATTAAAATTTTAAAAATTCAAATTTATTGATTTCAACCAAAAATACGAATTTTCAATCTAACAGGAATTAATTTTCGACCGAAAAATATGACTTTTTAACAAAATATTTGAATTTTGAACAAAATTTTCAACCAAATAGTAAAATTAAAAATAAAATAATATATAATAATAAAAAAAAACATACAGTTAAATCTTCAACAAGAAATTAATTTTTAACCGAGCAATTTACAACTAAATAGTTGAACTTTTAATCCAAAAAAACGAATTTTTGAGAAGACCGTTGAATTTTCAACCAAAAGATGAATTCTTAACGAAAAATGTAATAGTTGATGTTTCAAATAAAAAAAGGAAATTATCAACAAAATAGTTAAATTTTCAACAATGTCCCAGTTGTAAAAATTATATTTCTTTACTGAAATTCCTTGTCTCAAACTCAAAATTATAATTCTTTACAGAAACTTCCTATCCTAAGGTAAAAATTATGGTTCTTAACGAAAATTCCTGTTCTAAAGTGAAGCTAAAATAAAATAATAATAATAAAATAAAATCTCGCAATATTTTTAACATAGAATGAATTTTCGACCAAAAAAAGATGACTTTTTAGTAAAATACTTAAATTTTGAACAAACTAATTACATTTTCAACAAAATAGTTAAATTCTTAACCAAATACTGAATTTTTTATCTATAAAGATGAATTTTCAACCAAATGGTCAAATTAAAAAAAAAAGGTAAACTTCAACCAAAAACTGTTGAATTTTCAATCAAAACAGTTGAATCTTCAACAGAAAATTAATTTTTAACCAAACAATTTACAACTAAATAGCAGAACTTTTAATCCAAAAAGAAGAATTTTTGAGAAAGTTGAATTTTCAACCCGAAAAGTTGAATTTTTAATCAAAAATATAATAGTTGTTTCAAACAAAAAAAGGAAAGTATCAACAGAATAGTTAAATTTTCAACAATGTCCCAAATGTAAAAATTATATTATAATTCTTTTCGAAAATTTCCCATCCCTCAAAACTCAATTGTCCCTGAACTCAAAATTATAATACTTTCAGAAAATTCCCTGTGCAAAAGTTAAAATCTTAATTCTTTACGTGGATTCCCTATCCCAAACTCAAAATTATATTTCTTCACGGAAACTCCCTGTCCTAAAGTAAAAATGATCTTTCTTAACGAAAATTCCTGCTGTAAAGTAAACTCAAAATCGAAATTATATTTCTTTACTGAAATATCCTATCCCAAACTCAAAATTATTATTCTTTATTGAAATTCCGTGTCCCAACTCACAAATTTCCTGTTCCAACTCAGAATTAGAGTAATAAAATATATGAAACCACTGTCAAGTTGCATATTATAAAAACCCGGTTACTGAAACAAATTCCCGGTCACGTAGGCACCCTGATCAGGTACAATATTTTAGTATCACAATTAAATAGCGATATTCTTTTTGCAATGGCACCAAGCTGAGGTGGCTGCAACGATCACACAGATGAGATTATTACGATTTGAGAAAAAGGGACGGACTTAATTTCGAAATACGTTACTTCCCTGAAAATCGCAGGCGTGGGAACCACTAGGATTGATTACTCTGTTCAATTTGAGGGGAAGGAAGAAGATTATCGGCTTTATTTCCATGCAGCTTTGTTATTGAGAAGCGAGGAGTTTGGCGCACAGCACCTGGTGGATCTTGTGGAAGGATCGGAATTCCATGGTATTTCATACCTCGCCGGCCAGATTCTGAGACATGAACCGCTGATTCCGGGACGGGTCCCAACTGGCCATTGCTTAATCTTCCAGTTGCTAAATCATCATAGGGGCCGTTCAAAAACTACATCACACTTCTAGGGGAGGTGGGTTATGAACTTTGCGACTTATGTGTGTGGGGAGGGGACTTTTAGGGGGTGTTCCATGTAAAAGGCAAAACTTAAATAATCAATTTGGCTCATTTTTTGGTTATTTTATAGTGTCTAGGGTACTAAACAGTAGTGCCAAACGATTTTACGAAATTTTTAATTATTCTAATGTTATTAACCATTGAAAACGTGGGACCTTTCTCAAGATTTTTGGTCTCTGTATCTGTTGGTCTTACAAAAAAATGTCTGTATATAAACTTATCAGGTGACCGAAAAACATCAATTTCGAAATTCCCTGTTTTTTCCTTGGCCAATTTTTCATTTTCTCTGACCATTAATACTCTATGACCAGTATTTTAATCTCGTAATATTTTTAACATTGAATCTTTTATAAATAGAATAAAAAGATAAAATTACAGATTAGAATTACAAAATTTTTAACTCATTTATTTATTACAACCTAAAAAGATGAATTTTCAATCTAACAGGATGAACTTTCGACCAAAAAATATGACTTTTTAAGAAATTTACTTGAATTTACAAAAAAATAATTACATTTTCAAACAAATCGTTAGATATTAACCAAATACTTCAATTTTCTACCTACAAAGATGAATTTTCAACCAAATAGTCAAATTTTCAAAAAAAAGAGGTAACTTCTACGAAAAACAATTGCATTTTCAAACAGTTCAATATTCAACAACAACAAATTAATTTTCAAACAAAAAATTGACAACTAAATAGTTGAACTTTTGAATCGAAAAGATACATTTGTTAGAAGACAGTTGGGTTTTCAACCCGAGAAGTTGAATTTTCAACCAAAACATGAATTCTTAACGAAAAATGTAATACTTGAGATTCCAAACAAAAAAGCGAATTATCAACAAAATAGTTTGATTTTAAAGTAAAGATTTGAATTTTCAACAAAATAGTTTGATTTTAAAGTAAAGATTTGAATTTTCAACAAAATGATTAAATTTCCAACAAAACATTTTAAGTTTTAATTAATTAGTTGAATTTTCAACCGACAAAAATGAATTCTGAAAAATGTAATAGTTCATGTTTTAACCTAAAAAGAAGAAATTTATACAAAAAGAGATGAATTTTAAAACCAACAAGATGAATTTTCAACAAATTTAATGAATTTTCAAACAAATAAAATGGAAGCAAAAAATGGAAAAGTAAAATTTTGAGTTAAAAAAATTAATTTTCAACAAAAGAAAACGATATTTCAGCGAAATAGTCCATATTTCAACCAAGGAGATGAATTTTCCAACTAAAAAGTTTAATCTTCAACAACAACAAATTAATTTTTGACCAAATAGTTACATCTAGAACCAAACAGTTGAACTTTCAAGCCAAAAAGACGAATTTTTGTAAAGATAGTTGAATTCTCAATGAAAAATTTAATAGTGAATATTTGAACCAAAAAAGCGAATTATCAACAAAACTGTTAAATTTTGAACCAAACAGTTGAATTTTCAACGAAATAATTAAATTTTTAACAAAATAGATCAAGTTTCGACCAAATAGTTGAATTTTCAACTGAGCAAAATTAATTCTTAAAAGCAATGAAATAGTTGATATTTCGACCAAAAAAGATGAAATTTATATAAAAAGAGATGAATTTTCAGCTAAAAAGATAATTTTCTACCAAAAAAGACAAATTTTCAACAAATTAAATGAATTTTCAAACAAATAGATGAATTTTCCACCCAAAAAGATCAATTTTTAACACACAAAAAATGAAAAAGTTACATTTTTAATAAAAAAAATTGATTTTCAACAAGAAAACGATATTTCAACAAAAGAGTTCAATTAATTTTAAACCAATGAGATGAATTTTCCAACCAGAAAGTTAATTTTCTACAAAAAAAATAGTTAAATTTTCAAACAAACAGATGAACGTTGAAAAAAATGAACTTTTAAGAAAGTAGTTCAACTTTTGCGCAAGTAATTTAATTTTCAATTAAAAAACTAATTTTTATCTAGAGATTAGTTTTCAACTAAAATATGAATCTTAAAAGAATGATTTTTAACAAAGTGGCTCAACCTTCAACGAAGTAGTTTAATTTTCAAACAAAAATGATGCACTTTGAACGAATTTTCAACAAAACAGTTGAAACCTTAAACAAAAAAGAATAATTTTTCAACAAAACTGTTGAATTTTCAGCCAAAACATGATAGGTTTTTAACAAAACTGTTGAATTTTAAACCAAAGAATGAAACTTTAAACTGAAAATATAAACATTATACACTTGAAGTGGCAGCAGCTACGAAAAAAAGAAATAAGGACAGTGACCCATGAGTGTCGTCCTCTACTTGTCAGATTGAAAAACAATAATTAAAAATTGTTTTTTGAGTACAAAACTGGAATTTTACAATATGTCAAAATCTTTCTCATTTTTTCGAAAATGCAATCTTTTCCGCGTAATTTTATACGAGGGAATTTTTTGTAAGATGAATAGAAACAGAAATAAGAAATCTTGGAAAAAGCTGCTTAATTTCTAATTTGTAATAACTTTTGAAAAATTGGAAATTTTCCAAAATCATTAAACGAAGTAGGGGAGGGGTGTGAAAACTGTTCAAAATAGCGTGAAGTAGTTTTTGAATGGCCCCAAAGCCCGAAAAGGTTGCAGAGAAATCTTATGAATTAAACAAATGCGATTGATTACTTACGTTGCGGCACAATTTCCACAGTTTTCTTATTCTTATCTGGTACGTTTATCAACAATTTTGCATTCTCCAGATCACTCTTCACCTGAAAAATAATAATTTTTCATAATACCGATTCATTAAAGTATTTTTCATTCTGTTTAGCAATTTAATTTAATTTAAAACGCTGCAAATTCTTATTTTTTCAAGAAAAATATTGCATTTTTAACAAGATCGATTCATTTAAAACCAAACAGTTGTCTTTTCAACCAAAAAGATTAATTTTATACCAAACAAGGCGATTTTCCAAAAAAATATATAAATTCTCAACCAAATAGTAAATTTTTCAATTAAAGAAAAAGAATTTTCAAGAAAATAGTTAAATTTTCAAACAAATTGACGAATTTCCAATTAAAATAATTAATCTTTAACTGGAACAGTTGAATTTCAAACCAAAAAGATGAATATTTTACTAAAATGATGAATCTTTAAGTGGATAGTCAAATTTTCAACTAAAATAATGAATCTTTAACACTGTAATAGTTAAATTTTCAACAACAACAAATGATATTTCAACAAAAGAGTTTAACTTTCAACCAACTATTTGATTTTTAAGCCAAAAAGATCAATTCTAACTAGAATTATGAATCTTTAAATGGAATACTTCAATCTTCAACCAACTAGATTAATTTTCTCCCAAAAAAGACGATTTTTTAACCAAATAGTTGAATTTTCAACTGAAAAGGATGAATTTTTAACTAAAATGATAAATAGCTAAATGGAACAGTTGAATTTTCAATCAAGAATTTTTATTATCTAACAGAACTAAGACGAATTTTTTACCAAAACACTTAAATTTTCAACTATAACAAAAATTAATTTTGAACCAAAAATCGAATAGTTAAATTTTTAGTAAAAAAAAATTAATGTTCAACCAACAAGATGAATTTTTAACTGCAATGAATGAATATTCAACTGAAATAGTTAAATTTTCAATTCAAGAGATGAATTTTGAATTAAAAAGATGAATCTCAAAACGAAAAAATTAATTTTGTAATAAAAGAGTTTATCTTTCAACCACGTAGTTGAATTTTCATCTAAAAAAGATGAATTCTTAACGTAAAATGTACTAGTTGATATTTCAATCAAAAAATATTTTTATTTTAAATCAAAAACAGTTGAATTTAACCAAAGAGGCGAATTTAAAAAAAAATTGAAAATTAAATTTTAAGTTCAAAAAATTAATTTCCACCAAAAAGAAAACGAATGTTCAACAAATCAGTTAAATCCAGTAATATAAAGCTACTTTTACAATTTAAAAAAGTATTGTTATTTAATTTTATATTCAAATTGGGAAGAAAATTAAACACGCACTGGAAAAAATTATCTGACTAAAAATAAAATTCCCTTCCATTTCCACGTTTTTCCAGGTATATACAAATTCCAACAACAAATTATTTTTTTAATCTGAAAATTTAACTATTTTGTTGAAAATTTAACTGATTGGTTCAAAATGAATTTTTTTGTTGGAAATTCACATTCTCGGATTGAAAATTCAACTGTTTTGTAGATATGAAAAATGCAATTGTCTGGTTAAAAATTACTGTTTCGGTTGAAATTGAACTTTTTTGTTGAAAAATCAACTGTTTCGTAGAAAATTTGTATTTTTGTCTCGAAAATTCAACAATTTGGTAGAAAATTTAACTATTTGGATCAAAACTGATGTACTTTGTTGAACGTTCGTCTTTTTTGATAGAAAATAAATCTTCTTGGTTGAAAATTAATCTGTTCTAGCCAAGGATTCTACTATTTTGTTGAAAATTCGTTTTTCTTGGTTAAATCCATCAGTTTTTTGTTTTAAATTAAATTATTTTATTGTTCAAATATCAACTCTATTACATTCTTCGTTAAAAATTCATTTTTATGTTGAAAATTTAAAAACATAACTATTTAGTTAACAAATTTTAGAGACGAAAAAAATATAAACTATAATTATTCAAATAAAAATTGGACCAGTTACATCCATTATTCAAACTATTTAGTCGAACATTTATGTAATTTTTTTAAAAATTCATCTTTTTTGTGGTAGAAAATTAATCTTCTTAGTTGAAAATTCAACTATTTGATGAACAAAATTAAGTATTTGTTGAGAAAGCAGCTTAGTCTACAGAAAATAAATGTTCTGTGTTGGGAATTCCTCTTTTTGGTAGAAAATTTAACTATATTGTTGAAAGATTAACTGTTTTATAGAAAGCTCAACTTGTTGGTTAAAAACACAACTATTTGGTTGAAAATGATTCTGTTTTGGTTGAGGATTCAACTATTTTTTTGAAAATTCGTCCTCTTTGGTTCAATTTAACTGTTTTGATTTGAAATGAAACTATTTTCTTGGCTAAAGCATCAACTATTACATTTTTTGTTGAGAATTCATCTTTTTTCGTTGAAAATTCAAATTTGTTGAGATGGCGGGCATATTATTTTAGCAAATTATCGAAGAAGTTCAAAAAAATGTGCAAGGTAAAGTAAAGAAATAGTGACATAAGCGGACAATTGTGAGAAAATAGTGCCTTAAGTGTAATTTTTTTTCAAAATAGAAGCAAAATAGTGTAATCGCTCAATGAAAGTGTCAACAATGTGTTGCATGCATGGAAAATAAATAAATGACATAAAATAAACATTTGTCATTAAAATAAAAAAACAATCGGAATTTTAAATAAAGGCCTACTTCATGTGATGTATATGAAGAGGAATGAAGAGTTTTATGTTGTTGTGAAATCCTTTTTTTGAAAAAAGTTTAAAATTAAATAATTATGTATGCTAATGTCTGAGATACCTTTTCTAAATCTTCTTGTAGTTTTTTATTTTCATCTCGTTTCTCATCCAACTGAGTTGAAATTCTTTCCTTATCTAAACGCAAAGCTTCCAAGGTAATCTGCCTTGTCTTGTCCACTTCTTTCCAGGAATCTACTTCAGTTTTACAGGCGGTTAACGAAATTTCAATTTCGCCTTTTTGTGTCTTTAATTTGTGCTGCTCGGCTAATTCAACGTGAAGTGAAGACACTTCATCCTCCGAATGTTTAACACGCTGCTCCAAGTTTCCTCGCGAGGTCATGCATTGATCCCTTTCCTCTATACTAGAAGACAAAAAAAAAATAAGTTGAAGGACTTTTTATGGATCCAGATAAGGGGCCGTACTTAAATTACGTATCGGATTGTAATGCTATTAACATATAAGCTTTTATAAACCGAATAAAACAGTATTTCAGACGCAAATGAAAAATTTTCAAATTTATTAATTTATTTTAAACAAAAAAAATGTCTTTTCTACTATAAAAGATGACTTTTCAACAAAACACTTAAGCTTTCAACAATATAATTGAATTTGTAACATAATAGTTGAATTTTCAACCTGAAAATATAAATTCCCTATAAAAAGTGTTATAGTTTATATTTCAATCAAAGAACATGAAATTTAATTCGTAGCATTGAAAATGATAGCGTGTATTTTTTTTACATTTCAACTGTATAATGTACAAAAGATAAAAATTGAAATTTAAAAAAATCTACAAAATGAATTTTCAACAAAATACATTAATTTTCAACTAAGTAGTTGAATTTTCATCTAAAAAATCAATTTTCAATAAAACAGTTATGTGCTTCAAGAGAATAAAAAAATATCTTAAGATATCTGAGAAAATTTCAAATGATTTTTCATTTTGAAAAATAAATTTCAAGAGAAAATTGAAAAAGATTTCGAAACATTTTAAATTATTTCCTACAATTTCGAAAATGACTATTGTTGAAAATGACTAATGTAAATTAATTTAAAGAGATTTTTTTAAGATTTTAAAACATGTTCCAATGTTTCGGAGAGCAGCCCATCTTTTTAATTTTGCAAGATTAAAAAAAATTTTCAGGAAAAAATTCGAATAATTTTGAAGACACTTAGAAGGTGTGAAAGTTTTGAAAATATTCAAAAATATTTGAAATTTGAAAATTTCAAACAATTTTAAAAAAAACGTAGATTTTGGATTTTAAGAGAAAATTGAAAAAGATTTCAAAACATTTTCAATGAATTCCTAAAATTTCAAAAAAGAATAGATAGAAATTTTTTTCTAAAAATTCCTATATTTTTTTATTTTGTAAAAATAATTTTGAGAGAATATTTTTTCAAATGTTTAAAAACTTTTCCAATGATTTCCTAAAATTTCGGAGAGGAGTCTGGAACATTTTTTAATTTTCAAAGATTTTTTTTTAAATTTCAGGAAAAACTCGAATCATTTTAATGGTGTAAAAGTTTAAAAAAATAATTTAAAATTGAAAGATCTCAAAAAAATTAAAACAAAATATAGATTCTTAAATATATCGAGAAAAAATATTGAAACTTTTTAAGAATTTTTAAAGATTTCAAGAGAATAAAATTGTCTGAACATTTCTGGGAAAATATAAAATGATTTTCTATTC